>JAOUQV010322257.1:0-12089 GCA_028565295.1 Aspidoras spilotus
TGTATTGACCGCAAAAGGAGGCCCTACACCATACTAATAAATTATTGTGGTCTAAAACCAGGTGTTTCAGTTTCATTTCCTAACCCCTGTAGATCTGACTACTTTTTCCCCCTTATATTCATTATTCAGAGTTTTCTTTTCCTAGAATAAGATTTATAGAACGTCAGAAAGGTCTAATAGGGATTTGATTTCTAAGTATACGAATGAAATGAAAAAGGATGGACTGTTTATAATTATATAATTATCAGAGTAGTGCCTAATGCCCAAATCACGAGTTGATTACACTTTAATTAAACTGATTAGCTAACTGACTTCTTTCAGAACAAACCAATCACCAGTCAACAAGACCATACCTGTTAGTATATTTTTAAAAGCTTCTTCAACATTAGTGGAGTCCAAAGCTGACGTCTCAATGAAAGACAAGCTGTTCTTTTCTGAAAGAAGGAAATGCCACCTGTTAAATCTATCAACACGTGCATATGTAGTTTTATTTTTTTAAATCTAGTTACGATAAATCTCACCTGCAAATGCCCGGGCCTCATCAGTGGGCACAGCTCGGAGATGCCTCAGGTCACTTTTGTTACCCACTAACATGATGACGATGTTGTTATCTGCATGGTCGCGCAGTTCTTTCAGCCAGCGCTCTACATTCTCATAGGTCAGGTGCTTGGCAATATCATACACCAGTAGAGCTCCTACTGCACCCCGGTAATATCTGTATAAGATCAGCTAAAGTTAGAGACTAGAACTGAATATTTTAATTTTATAAATCATTTTGCTTGTTTGTTGGTTTTGAATGGCATATTTTAGCCCATGGTCATTACAGGAATGCTTTGTGATTTTCCTTATTTTTTATTCAGTGAGCTTTAAATATAGTTTAAAGTATAGCTACATCTTTTATATACACTATATTTCCAAAAGTACTTGCTTGCTTGCCTTGACTCACATGAGCCAACACATAAGGTTCAATATGACATCCTTTACAGCTAGAACAGCTTCAACTCCTCTGGAACTACATATGCACAAGTCCACAAGGTGTTTATAGAGATTTGTGGACATTCTTGCAGAAGTGCATTTGTGAGGTCACACAATGATGTTGGACGAGAAGGCCTGGCTCTCATTCTCTGCTTTAATTCATCCCAAATATGTTCCATTTGGATTAAGATCATGGCTTCTGTACTGGCCAGTCAAGTTCATCCACACCAGACTCTGTAATCCATGTCTTTATGGACCTTGCTTTGTGCACTGGTGCAGAGTTATGTTAAGAGGATAAGGTCAGGCAGGATTTGCAATCTGTGCATATGATACTTTTCTTTTTCTGAGCTAATTCTGTGTATTCCAGCGCTAGAACTTGTCATAGATGATACTCCCATAGTCCAGATTGGATCCTACTTGGGTTCTGTTAGTTTTTAGTCACCATTTGTTCCCTGCTAGGATTTTAATTACAAATTTTAAATACAAAAAAAAGTTGGGACAAAGTACAAGTTGAAAATAAAAATAGAATGCAATGATGTAGAAGTCAAAATTCCATATTTTATTGAGAATAGAACATAGATGACATAGAAAACTGAAAAAATGTATCATTTAAATAAAAAAAGTAGGTGATTTTAAATTTCGTTACAACAACACATCTCAAAAAAGTTGGGACAAGGCCATGTTTACCACTGTGAGACATCCCCTTTTCTCTTTAAAACAGTCTGTAAACGTCTGGGGACCAAGGAGACAAGCTGCTCAAGTTGAGGGATAGAAATACAACCAATTCTTGTTTAATGTAGAATTCTATTTTCTCAACTGTCTTAAGTCTTTTTTGTCGTATCTTCCGTGTTATGATGTGCCAAATGTTTTCTATAGGTGAAATATTTGGCCAGGTCAGTACCCAGACCCTTCTTCTATGCAGCCATGATGCAGTAATTGATGTAGTATGTGAATTGGCATTGTCATGTTGGAAAATGCAAGGTCTTTCTTGAAAGAGACGTTGTCTGGATGGGTGCATATTTTGCTCTTGAACCTGGAAATACATTTCAGAATTGATGGTATCCTTCCACACACACACATACACTAATACAACCTCATAGCATCAGAGATGCAAGCTTCTGAACTGAGCGCTGATAACTTGGGTCATCCTTCCCCTCTTTAGTCCGAATGACACGGTGTAGGTGAAAGTGATATATTTTGCCACCATGTTTTACACACAGCGGAATTGGTCCTCTGCATTTAACCCATCCGTGCAGTGAAATGCACAAACACACACAGGTGAAGTAAGCACACATGCCCGGAGCAGTGAGCAGCCAGCACAGCGCCCGGGAAGCAACTGGGGGTTAGGTGCCTTGCTCAAGGGCACTTCAGCCATGACTTGTCGGTACTTGGAATCTTAGCCTCACTAATAAAAGATTAATAATAAATAATAATATGAATAAAAGATGTAGATGGTGATATGTCTACGGGGCAGAATTAGGGGGATTGGAGATGTATTTGGGATTGTTTGGTCTGAAATTGATCTCAGGGTATTTGTGAACCATACAGTACGGTCCTGGGGGTGGTTTGGTTCAGTCTATTGCAAAGTATTTGTTTGTTCTTTAAGTAAGTTAAGTTTGTTTTAATTTAATCCTGCTTTCTAATTTTGATTCTTTTTTACATTTGTGACATCTTGGGTTGCCAGTTCCACTGTTTTCTGTTATAACATCTATGAGGTCTCTAGCGTAAATTAATTTGCTGCTGTTTTTTGTCCAGATCCCAGCTTTTTTGCATCTTTTTTGGTTCCGGCAATCCCTGCAATGTATTTTTGGATGGCAAATGAAGAGAGCCTGGTAATTTACAGTTCTTCTGGTAAGGATTCTAATAGAATAAATTTGTGCTAGTTTTCACCTGATAGAGAGAATGTATTCATAATAGATCTTTTTCCTTTTCCAGGTCTGTATCCATCAATTTACATTTTTGGTTTTTAATATCCATAGTTTCGCATTTCGTTAATCCTACTCCCCAGCCACCTCGGAGCCCAACAAGGGGATGCTCAGAGCCATAGATCTCCAACAGGTAAACATTGGGGTTATAGGAAAGATATACTCAAGCAACAGGTGTTTATGTCACTCAATTGACCCATGGCCTGTGCCTTCTACGGATCGCTGCGGCAATACTAGCTAGGGCTCGTCTTGACCAGCCGATTCATTGGAGCGGGTCTCCCAATTCTCCTGTCTTTTCAAAATCAAGGCCAAAGTGTTGTGTTGGGTATAGGCAGATTTCGTTACTCCATAACTGCCACTCCCTCAAACACCAGGATCCCTTCTTCCACAGACACGGGTTTCACCTCACGGCTAAGCCAGCGCCTTCGTTTGATTAGCTCTCACGAGCAGCCGAAGGGGCTGAGAACCTAGTGAACAATATTATGATTCATGTTTTATGATATGGGTATGTAATATGTGGTAGGAAATAAGGATGTTCACTATACTATTGTTGGTTTTACAGTGTTAATGTGTTTCATATAAAAGGAGACAGTGGTTAAAAACATTGGTCTACTGACTGGAAGATCATAAGTTTAAGGACTCCTTGAGCATGGCCCTAAACACGAGGTGCAAGTTGCTCTGGACAGGATGCCATACATAGTGTGTTTTATGCATGCTGCATGTTGTACAGTACATACACAGTAAACCCATTCATGTTCTTTACGTTATAGAATTAGGGAATTAGGTTTGTCTTGCACTTACGCCGATGTGATTGCCCTGTAGCGCTCCTGTCCTGCTGTGTCCCAGATCTGAGCTTTTATAGTTTTACAATCCACTTGGATGCTTCTAGTAGCGAACTCCACACCAATGGTGCTCTTGCTCTCCAGGTTGAACTCATTGCGTGTGAAACGGGACAGAAGGTTACTTTTCCCCACGCCGGAGTCTCCAATAAGCACAACTGCAAAACACAGTCAAATTGTTTTGTAGTACAGCCTGCATTTTTGTACTCCATCTTTAAAAATTATGATGGGAGATAAATGTGCCTTGAACTCAGGATTGTCCTGGAACTGTCAGGAATTTTATATGAAAAATATCTTAAATCCTGTAACTTTGTGAAATAACTTAAAAGTTAGCAGGAAATGGATTCCTCTATTATACTCTGTCCATCAACCTTAAACAAGTCCAAAGAACAGGCTTTAAATCTGGTTATAAAGCAGTCTTGTAACAGTTTTATGACTTATATGTGTAAAAAAAAAAAAACTATCCCAGTGTGCTTTTCCCTCCTCAATTCAGCAGATAAAACTGTTACAAATCACGTGATTTCCTTGGCATTAATGTGATTGAGAAATATGAAACCGTTATGCAAATCATATCATTGATCATATTAAGAGATTTAAGGAAAACTGATTTAAACCTTTCATATTATTAGTTTGCTGTGGCATTTTATTAGTAATATGTTTATGATTCGAAAGATAACACTGAGTCCTTAATTCCTTTAGACAGCAAATTAATCATCATGGTGTAATTTCCTGTAAGTGAATTGTGCTTCTAATAACAGCAAAATATATGCGGTATAGAAATAAGCAAGATGGAGGAAAAAAAATCCAACTAATCAAACTAAAATGCGAGTTAATTTCTTTGCAAAATTCCAAGAGCAAAAAAATAAATTATTATACTTTTAATAACTCTTTCAACAGGAATTCAAGCAATATTACAAATGGTATAGCAATAAAGCCAGGACATAAATTCTCTTCGTTTGAGTCTCTTTCTGCAAAAACACATTAAATCTATCAGTCGATTTCAGTTATTATTATACAGACAGACATTCTTGTTGAATTGCAGACTTTATCCATAATCTAATAATTTCTCTGCATAATTGTTGGGGATTTTATTAATCCAATTGACTCATCAGGACAGAATTTATATCTATTTTAGATTCTGTAGATGGTCATCAGAATATTGCAGAACTAACGGTGGTCACAACAGTGGTCACACGTGAGATTTAATATTAACATTTGCATAAAATATTGAAAATATAGGTAAACTCCCACGGAAATTAAACTTGCTGACCGGCACACTGACCAATCCTTCAGAACTCGATCAGGCAATTGAATTCTTATAGTCGATTATAATGGTAAAACAAAATACTCGAATTATAACGGCAGTGGCGTCAAACTAAACTAGTACTGCTTTAGGCAACATGGAACAAGTCTATTAGTGCCAAATCAACATGTATCTCTAATTTAATAAAGAAAATTCCATTTAGTCCTGTAGCTTAATTAACTAGCAAAAAGATCAACTCACGTTCATGTGCATTCTCTAGAGGGGTTGGACAATGAAACTGAAACACCTTGTTTTAGACCACAATAATTTATTAGTATGGTGTAGGGCCTCCATTTGCAGCCAATACATCGTCAACACAGCAAGTCTTTGGTCACAGATTCGCCAGCAAGACCAATTTGTCCTCTTTTGAACTTTCACCGTCTGCTCTTACTGGTGCAATTAATGAAGATTGGCCACCAGGCTTGTCCAATTTAGCCACGAAACCTCCCACACTAAAATGACAGGTGTTTCAGTTTCATTGGCTTACCCCTGTATATGGTGTAGTGATGTCCCTGTGCAAGGGCAGGAACTAGTATTGTCAAAAATATTGATATATCGATTCTGGGGCAGTCGTAGGCTTGTGGTTAAGGAACCAGCCTTGAAACCGGAAGGTCCCTGGGCGATTCCAAGTACCGACAAGTCATGGCTAAAGTGCCCTTGGGCAAAGCACCTAACCCCCAGTTACTACCCGGGTGTATTTGTGTGTTTCACTGCATGGATGGGTTCATTGCAGAGGACCAATTCCGCTGTGTGCTAAACATATCGATACTAAAACTGTTGAAACGATACAATACTCGCTTCCCTCAGTATCGATTCTATTCATATTGTATGTGGTTTTTTAATCCGTCCAGGCTTCCGTAATGCGGTTTCTGATGCGTAAATAGAGGAAACGTGAAAGCAGTGTGTTCGAAGGCAAGCAGCAGAAGTGCTGTGTGACAATACTTCGGATTCGAACAGTGAAAGGACAAGAATACGCCGGTGTGCAAGCGCTCAGGTTGGTGATTGTTTCCATTTTAAAATATTACTGGAACATACAATCTTCTTCAAGTTATATAATAATTATACAATATTTAACTGCTGTTTAAAGTGTTATATCTCTATATCATATAAACTTCCTGGTAGAAAAGTGTAAACTATTAAAAAAAAGTGCACTATTATGTAACAGTATTACAGGGGGTAATTATATATAATTTCAAATATTATTATTTGTACATTTTGCCTATTTAATATTCTTTAATCTATAATAAAATTCAAAATATGTAACAAATACAAAGTAAAAAAAGTTTAAATTCAATAGAGAAATAAGACATGTATCTGACTTTGGTATCAAGATATTATCAAATTTCAATATTTTATTAAACATCGTATCAAAGTTGTATTTTTTAGTATCATGAACACTAGCAAGAACAAACCTAGACATGGTTCCGCTCAATCACAGGACACAGACACACAGACACACAGTAACACATACCAAGAGCTACTTTAGAGACACATCAATTAACCCAACATGTCTCTGGAATGCAGGAGGAAACTGGAGCAACAACAGTTAACTTGGACATTTCTAGCTTTTACCTTCAAGCTCTTGCTTCATAGGATCTCAAGCCAGAGAACTGTCATTCATTAGATGTTCATTATTTCCACACTATACTGTGTAAACTCTAATAACTGTTGTATGTGTAAAATCCCACTCGAACCAACAGCCATGTCATGTTGAAGGTTGAAACCTTTATTTCCAAATTCTGATATTTGGTGTGAACGGTATCTCAAGGATGTCACCTGTATCTGCATGATTTTATACACTGAACTGAACTGCACTGCCTTTGCTCTTCTGACATGAATGGCAGATTGGATAAATTACATACACAGGAAGGCAGGTATTTTTAGGCATTTCTAATAAAGTGGGCTTGTGTGAAAATTAAATAATATATTTAAATTATTTGCAATTTATATAAAGCGTAGATTTTTAGCTTTGTGATGATTTAAATATGAATATTAATTGTTTGGTTACAAGCACAACTTGTGTCTGAATTGACCATTAGATAGTGGATCGTATCCAACTCCATTCTCTTTCCCTTTCTATCCTCCCTCTTTTTCAGATGAGCTACACCTAATAAGGTGGAGGCTCCAGGAGAGATCACTGACTTTTTATAAAAATCAAAATGAAACATTTGAAGTACATAAATTTGTAAACTACATGTTTGTCTTATTAATCTCATTAAATGTTCCTTCTTTTTCGGATGAGCTACACCTAATACGGTGGAGGCACCAGGAGATATCAGCAACCCTGCACCTGCCGGATTCCCTCCGACTGCCCATATCTCATTGTATCACGTTTGTAAGTCGCTCTGGACAAAGAGCGTCTGCTTAATACTACAAATGTAAATAAGGGTGGATTCCCTTATGAGTCTGGTTCCTCTTAAGGTTTCTTCCTTATTTCCTCAGGGAGATTTTCCTTGCCACCGTTACTCATCTGGGATAAAAAGTTCTGTAAAGCTGCTTCGGGACAATGTCCATAGTTAAAAGTGCTTCATAAATAAAATTAAATTGATTTTTGTAAAAAAAAATGAAGGAACATTTACTGAGATTAATACAAACATGTAGTATACAAATGTAATTTCATTAAACATTTTTATATAAAAATCAAGCATGACCTATTACTCTGATAAACACAAACTGCCAGTGTGATGCTGCAGTAGTAAATAAATGACTATAGTTAGAAAAGTGCTGTTCAAGCAGCTTCATATCACCAGGAAACATATTAATAGTCACGGGACTGTCTTCGGGAAAACGCTTGTTTACTATAAATGCATTTGTCTCATTTGTAGAAATCATGCTTGCATATTTATATGATTTAATAAATATTATTGAATAATAACATGGCACAGAAGCGATGACGTCATCCCGCAGGACACTTCTCATCAATCATTTCCTCTTCAATATGAGATAACCGAGTGACTTCCACAAACTTCATTTCAACACCAAACTTCTCTTTAATACGATCAATTTAAATATTTCGCCAAGTTATACTACTATACGCGTTATTTATAAATAAGTGACAATATATAAAAACTGCAAATTAAATTAGAACACTAGTACAAGCGACTAATAACGTGGCGGTTAAAAAAGACAGCTTTAGATTAGAGACAGCATACTATGAAGTATTGACAGCATACATTGAAATATATATTACAGAAGAAAACAATATTTAAAAGTTACTACTTTTAGCTTACAAGCGAACTACCTAGCTAGGATAGCGGCTAGCTTCCTCCCTCTTCATTAAAGATAGCGACCATAGCAAGCTGTATAGCTACCACGAAAAAAAGTGTTATCTGTCTTCATATAGACACGAAATAATTAATTATTTTTAAGTGTGGCACATTTTTTTTTTTAACTCTCGGCTAACACCAAAAGGCCTTGACAGAATAAAAGGCCATCGACTGTCTAGTAGGAGTCATGTATATGGTCCCAAATATCGCTCACTTTTAGTCGTAATGAACTACATAGTGTATACAGGACATGGATCAATTCGCAGCGTAGTGCACTTAGACAACACATAAGCAACCATTTGAGATACACCCAGAGTCTGCGCTACAGTAAACTTAGCCTAATGTCTTAGCTAATGTAAATGCATAAATTCACATTAACAGTGCGGTTTCAGTTTAATCTACTACTTATCGGCTACGTTTAGGCAAGAAAATTAAATTCAAACTGACCTTTAAATAAATAATCATACTCATCATCTCGGGTTCCCATGTTAGTTTGTTTCCGCTATTGCTGAAACTATAGTGAAGCAGTGACAGTCTCCTGACTCCTACCGACAAAAAGAAAATATACTCAGCTTTATAGCGCTGGAAGGGCGGATTATAATGATCCGCTACTCGCGCACGAATCGGTTCCTTTTTGTTCGAATCTTATAATTCAGAGATAACCGATTCGCCGATTTTACTAATGCATAAATATTAAGCAAAGCGTTAAATAAGCATTCTTGAAAAATGTGTGGTGAATAATGTGAATAATATTATTGCAGCGCTGATAGGTGCCGGTGTCAAAGCGCGTAGTTGTCACGAAGGGGGTTGTTTGGTCTGCAACAGTCTTTAAATCCGTAAAACTGCTGTCATCATATCAGTTTGCATACCTGGCGGTTGTCCGTTTGCCTAAAATATCCTACCTCCCCTGTATGATGGACCAAACCTGCCAAAATAAAAATAAATGAACGAATCAGTAAATACGAAAGCAAATGATTCAATAAAAGTAATATAGTGATTAAAACTATAAAGATTAATGACACTTAATAAAATAAATAAATACACGTACATATAAATGTATTTATATTTAAAACCATGCATAAATTAAAATGTCAGTCTTCCTAAGTGTATGTAATAATTTACTTTCCTGACTATTTTTAGTATATATTTATTTTATTTATCGTCTCTTTATTAACATTGTTTTTTTTATTAATTAATTTTTTGTGTAATAATTTATTTCTTTATTTATTTTCATTTATTTCCCGATTTTATTTATTTCTGTTTTTCCTTGTCCTTATAATAAAGAGGCTGTTCATCTATGATGTCATGGCTGTTTGGTAAGTGACATATATAAAGATGTTGCTCTGCAACATACACAGAGTTCTTTGATTTCTTTTTATTATTATTATTTGTATTATTTATATTATAATTCCACCCATTTGTACTCGCCTATCTTCTCCTACAGTGAATAAGGGATCACAAGTGTCACATACTAAAACTACTGTGAATGTATGTGCAAGTGTGTTAAAGATTTCTCTAACCGGGTGCCCGCTGTGTTAAATTAACATTGTGCCGACTTTCACAGTGCTGTAACTCAGACAATTTTAAGCCACAAAAAAAAAAATTTAATGTCCGGGCCCGGTTGCAGGTCAAATTAAAGAGTGACTGCACTTTCTGTTCTCTGTGTATCACTCTTTAAATATCACTTCTATACTTACAATGGTAAAAAGATTAAAGCCACTCTAGCCCGCACTCTAGCAGATACTAGAATAAAAAAAAAATATCTGTGGCATAAAATTCTTATAGTTTGAACTAAAGACTACATTTAAACTTTAAAACATAGAGACAGATCTTATCTATGAGGATATAAAAAATATAATCGATATTACTTATAAAGTCACGATGATTTGATTAGAGCAACCTTCTTTAAATTTCCCATAGACCTCAAGGGTAAATTTCAGAAAAATCATCACTAAGCTTTTCGAAACTGTCATAACTCTGAATGTTTTTCATCAATCTACACCAATTTTACATCAAAACAAAGCCCAAGGTCACAATAATCAGATATATCAGTAATATATGATAAGTTGTTCCTGAACGTGTGCCTCCTGAAAACAGGGGTTTTCAGTTCAACACTCTAATAGAAATGAATGGGAGAAAGTTTCTGGCAAATCGGTAGAATTCGCCAAACAAATAACTCTAATACCGAGATAATTTCAGCTCAAACAAAAAATAGTAGAGATATGTCCTCTTGATGAAAGTCTAAAGGATTATTAGACACAAAAAAAAACTCTCCCATTCACTTCTATGTTAATTTGATTAAATCAGATTTGTTTTTTTCCAAATTTTTCATTTGTGTGTAACCTGTAATACATCGTAGATTTTATTCTCCATATGAATAAATTTTACATCACAGAGATCGTCCTCTTATATCATATTTTCAGCTAAGTGATAGTTTAAAAAAATTTCTGAGTTATGGCCATCTGTTCGGAGGATGCATTTTCAGCTTTGTTGATCATTCTGTAGGTATGACAAGGATTTTTTTGCCCACATGCAGGCACACATACACACACATATATGCTTGTATTACTATAGTTGTGAAGACAATCTATAGACTTCATTATAAATGTAATATATTGTCTATGTTGATGTAAATGCAAATTGCTAATGCTAACGCTAATCTTCTTCTACAAATTTCAGCTTTTCCCTGTCACCAGGGGTCGCCACAGCGAGTCGCTCGCATTACGATCTGGCAATGTTTTAGGCTGGATGCCCTTCCTGACACAACCCTCAGCTTCTGAGGGTTCTTCAATGAACCTATCATACATGTCTTTGAAACACAGGAGGAAAACTCCATGCAACATGCCATCTTTATAGAGTTGCCCCACCCGGGGACTCAAACACGTATCCTCTTGCTATGAGGCTGCAGAACTAACCACTGCGCCACTGTGCTGCCTACTGCTAATGCTAAAAGCTACTGCAAACATAAGTGGCAATGGTAACTGTTAGACTAACTGATGATGGTAATTACTGCTAGTTAATGCTAACTGCTAATACTAATTGTTAATACTAACTGCAAATGCTAACGGCTAATGCTAACATTTGTCACAATGCCAATTGCTAACGGTAATTTCTGTTAGCTAATACGAATTGCTAATTTTGGTGTTAATAATAATTTATGCAAACATAAGTGGCAATGGTAACTGTTAGACTAACTGATAATGGTAATTACTGCTAGTTAATGCTAATTGCTAATACTAATTGTTAATACTAACTGCAAATGCTAACGGCTAATGCTAACATTTGTCACAATGCTAATTGCTAACGGTAATTTCTGTTAGCTAATACGAATTGCTAATGTTGGTGTTAATAATAATTTTTAATCTTAATTGCTAATCCTAACAGTTAATGCTAACTGCTAATGCTAAGTCTAACAGTTATTGCTAGCACGTGTTTCAGTGCTTATTGCTAATGCTAAGGGCTAATGGTAATGTCTGTTTGCTAATGCTAATGTTGGTGTTAATTCTAACTGGTCATAATTGCTAATGATAACAGTTAATACTAACGGCTAAGGATACTTGTTAATGCTAATGATAACTCTAACAGTTAATGCTAACATGTGTGATAATGCTGATAATGCTAATGTTTGTGGTAAACCTAAATGCTAATTAATGCACCAGAGCAACACACATCACAGTTTCTGCAGGAACTACACTTTCTATTTTATTAGTGATCTCTTAGATCGTATTACACAGACTGACCCATTTCATTGAGGCGAGCAACTGCCTCTCTAAGCAGGTCC
>JAOUQV010322274.1:0-12089 GCA_028565295.1 Aspidoras spilotus
AGCAGCATTACTTTTGCGTTCGAACAAATCCGAACTTTGCATAAAATGCACCGGTCCCCAAACCCTTGCATTAAATAAGGATATCCCATAGATTCTCATGGCCTATAAGAACATGTAATAAGAATACGCATTATAAATCAAGTGATCTGATCTTTGATTCGTCTTTTGAGTAGAGAAATGGTATAATGTATGTTATAATGATTAATAATCAGTATGTTTAATGTTATTCTATCTTTCATTGTATTTTCTGTTACAAAGATTATATGAAAGAGCAGTTCTTCAGTAAATGGTGCATAAAGAGATGGCCTTGTATTGGAGAAGTCTTTTATTTTGTTAACTGTCTGTCTAGCTTCATATTTATACATGTGAGGACAGAACAGGAGTACTGGCTCTGGATCTTTCAATCAGGTTGGCTGCCATTTTTGAATTTTTAAAACGTGTTTCTAAAGTTTGATGCTTTCACTGACTGAAGTTTGTTTTCAGTTTCATCGCTGATTAAGTGCCCTATTCGGTGGTTGCATCACAATAAGCTCTCACAAATAAGGTGCCGATCTGTCCACTACACAGCAGGAAGGTAAACAGAACGACATAACTTTGACCCCAGATACAGATACTTGGAGCCTGGAGGTGTGGTGCTAGTGTTTCAGGAACATCCACACTTGTGTACCATTGTATTGCAGGTTTATAAACCAATAAACAATCCTCTAGGCAAAGATCACACAATGGCTGCCCATGTGTAATTGAAAAGAGATGCGACTTCAGAACCGCTTCAGCTGATGGAGTGGGCATTGGTAGACTTGCATATGGAGGATGTTCGCCACCTTGTGAAGTCTGTTCAGTGCATAAATCATTTTTAAAATCATGTGCTTCAGAATATAGGAATTATTATATTCTACAATAAAAACTGAGCTAAACAGATAATTAACGGATAAACAGATTACTAAGGTAATTAACAATACTAACCCCAGTCTTTTTAATAGTTATCTTCTGGAAAATGTGTTTTTTCATCAAGACCAGGACTGAGAGGTTCTAGAAGAACATCATTCCCCAGGCAATAAACAGTTCACACCATTATAAACACCCGTTAACTCGAACACTTGGTCACTTTATCTAAACTTTTCATTCATTAATTTTCTATACATGCTTAATCCTATTTGCAATTTGAGAGCATGAGGGCAGGAACAACCACAGACAGGGCGCCAATCCATCATAGGGCACGCACACACGTTCACACACTAACAGGCAATTTAGAGATAGAAACTCCATGCAGTAATTTCCTTAGTCGCCCCATCCGAAACCCCACCTGGGGCCCCACCCGGCGCCCCACCCAGGCTATAATATAACTAAATGCAAAAAATATGTGCTGTGAATTTTTTATGTAAGAACTGTATATACAGGCAATATACAATAGGGTTGACAGGAAATTATAGTACAATAATTATGCAATTATTGCAATTTAAAATGTGCAAGTTTAGATAAAGACTGCAATTGTCAGAGTATATAGTTTCATGCTCAATTGCTTGTTAACACAAATACCTACTCAGCCAATCACATGGCCGCAGCTCAATATATTTAGGTAAGAAGAGCTTGACAATACAAGTTGCTGATTTGCAAACTGAGCATCTCAATGGAGAAGAAAGGTTATTAAACTGACTTTGAACGTTGCATGGTTGTTGGTGCCAGATGGGCAGGTCTGAGTATTTCTGATACTGCGGTTCTACTGAGATTTTCATGCACATCTCTAGGGATTACCGAGAATGTAAATATCCAGTTAGCAGAAGTTTTTGATGTAAGCGATATTAAAGTAATAGTTTAAAAATAATACATAGAAGACAACTATTCTCATGAACCCCCAGGGACTACGCCACGAACCAGTGACTCATATTGAAAAAGTTGATAATAAAGTAGAGATAAGAGACATTTTAATATAAATAAAGTGTGGATAATGTTTGACTCTATTAGACGTATAACTCTGGATGGCTTTCAGTTACATCACAGGCTTTAGGTATAGTGTTTAATTTAATAACCGATTAAAAGGGGAAATTATAATAATTGATACTTTATTGATCCCCATAGGGAAATTTTAACCCATCCAGGGCTGAACACCTGGAGCAGTGTGTTGCACTCTACTGGGGCGCACGGGGAGCAGTTGGGGATTGGGTGCCTTGCTCAACAGCACTTCAGCCATGACTTGCCTAGGGTGGGGTTCAAACCAGCGATCTCCTGGTCCCCATCCCTTTACCCTATCCATTAAGCCACGGCTGACCCCTATAAGCCATGGCTGACCCCTTTAAGGAGAATAGAGCGAATATTACTGTCATGCATAGTAATAAAGATTTTGTGAAGATTTTTACTAGTCTATGTTCTTGCTTCTTAGTATTAAATGAGAGATATAAGCATCACTATCAATGTTATACAGTATGTGTTAGCCTGAATCTATCAAAATATCTGTTCTTTATCATTGACACTCAATAAACTAATTTCATTCGTAGCTTTGCATGAATGGTATTACACTGCAGCTTTAATGTGTTCTTGCGTGAGCAACCGAAGAAAATTGTCTGTTTCTAGCCCCAAAAAACTTCTTTTACTGAAAACTACCTCAAAGCAGCAGGAGGTAGTGAGTTCTGGGCCTGGAGATTTCCCATGGTCTCGATACATACAGTAAAACAGGATTCATTAGTAACAGTCACCGTTTAGTAACATGCCAAAATAGCAGTTTGTTGTTCTTTCCAAATGAAGCAAATAGAGGCTTGAAAATGTTTTGAATACTGCAATGTTAACAGACACTTCCTGTAATTCATGCTCTCTTTCCCCAAAACTCTTCACTAACACAAAAGACACCCCTTTCTCTCAGTTAGTGAAGAATATGTTGCCATTCAGTATGTGCCTCATTTACACATAAAAAAAACAATTGTATCGATACCAATATTTACTGTGGAGTTCACTGCTAAAAAAGTCTTAGGCACACAAGCAAAGACATGAGAACACACTCGGTCATTTACGTATGATTGAAAGTATGCAGAAATTTCGGATTAGTTGATCATTTGGAAGGTGAAATTTAAATCAGGTGAAAATGAAGGGTTTATGACAATCCAGATCGTCGCAAATTTAAAGCAATTTAAGACCATTATTACTTGGGATGCATCAATGCTAGTATGCGGTATTGGTCCGACACCGTGTACATGTTTTCTTAGTTGGCATCAAATTGATGAGAATATAATGCAAAATTGCACCCCTTAGGTGTGTGCTCCCTGTAAAGTGCCAAAGCCGGAGAGAGCATGTTAGCTTCTCTGAGCGAAAAGGCTGAACCGATCACAAACTATTAACCATATTTCGCACCATAATTTCAACTTCTTACATAAATGTCACTGTGTAAATATTTTAGAATAAGTGATGGAGATAAACTTACAGCTCACTGCAAATTGTGCTTTTGCTTAAAAAATCAAGAGGAGGATTTAAAAATAGTTGCAAAACAAGCAATTTGATTGATTAGAAGTATAAACACAGCATCTGAGTACACGGATTTATGCTAATGAAGCTACATGTTCTGAAAAGCGAAATCATGTTCAGAGCTGGAATGTAATTAGTTGTACTTTGTCTTAAAGTGCAAAAATGCTTTGTTTCCGATTCCCGATTACCCTATTCTAAAGCCCTTGACCAGACCACACGCCTAATTTTATTATTTAAAAATTATTTTATTTTTTTTAAATCCCTTCATGGTCTTGCCCACCAGTATCTGTCCGACATACTGCAACTCTATAGCCCGAAACGCTCGCTCAGGTCAATGAATCAGTGACTCCTTGCTGTTCTGAGGACACTAAGACAGTGCAGAAGTAAGTCTTTTTCGGTTGCGGGTCCAAAAGAAAATATATAAATAAAATTTTATGGATTAGATTGGATAAAAATGTTTAGTGTTTTGATAAAAGTTTAGAAAATGCACCGGTCCTTGACCCTTTTAAATACAGATGTAACATGACCTCTCATGGCCAATAAAAAGATGCAATAAGGAGAAGCGTGATTATAAATCATTTGAGTACTTGTATGTTTTAAATACTTCTTTGACATGTGCTAGAGCATCTTGAATTAATAGGACAACAGATTCTGAATAATACCAGCAAATTCTGAAATAAAATATCAGGACATCTATCCATGAACTAAATTGCAAATAAAAAGTGAGTCATGCAGCAAGACATTGTAAATATTCATTCATTCAATTAGTTTCTATACCCGCTTAATCATAGTGTTTAGAGTCACAGGAAAGCCAGTGCCCACACGACAACTCTGGGCGCAAGGGCAGGTACAACCTTAGACAGGGTGCCAATCCATTATAGAATGCACACACACACAATAACACACACATTCACGAGCAATTTAGCCTATCACCAAAACACCAATTAGCCTATCATGCATGTCTTTATGCGGGAGGAAACCGGAGTACCCAGATAAAACAGTGGCGAAATCTAATGCGCCACTGTGCCGCCCACATTGTAAATAATAAAATGTTTTGGAATAATGACTGAAAAGCCAAAATCAAAAGAAATGTTTAGTTCAAATTTATGCAGAACATTCTTAAGAACATTTCAAGCACCACTGTATATCACACCCTGGGACCTCTATATTGAAACTCATTCCTCACTGACAAAAAATACATAACAGAATTGTAAAAAATAAAAAAAGAAATAGTTTTATTTATATATATATATATATATATATATATCTCAAAATGCCCTGATCTGTCTATTATTCCACTGGCACACAAACAGTACTGTACGTGTTTTACATTTGGCAGATGCTCTTATCCCGAGCAAATTACATTTATCTCTTCATACAACTGAGCAGTTGAGGGTAAATTTTAAGGGTTAAGTGTCCCCCACCTTTTTACGCCATAAATATGATATTCTGATATTCCTTATCTTTTATGTAATAATAGAAAAATTACAACAGGTCATGCAATAGGAATAGGAAAGCAAGCCGCAGTATAAAATATTTACACATTTGTTTTATTTTTTCCAAAACTAATATTTTTATGAATTATGTTTGTCCAGTTCTTTTTTCTTTTGGATTTAAACATTTGTGTATATTGTATTCCTGCACACAGGTACTTCAGTTACTTATACATACATACACACAACAGCCAATTTATTAAGTACATCTCGCCAGTAACAGGCTGGACCCCTTTTTCCTTCAGAAATGCCTCTTTGTAACTTACTTTCAACTGAAACCAGTCTTCCTATTCTCCTTTAAACTCTCACAACGAAACGACATTTTCGTCCACGCAAATACTTATTGATGGATATATGATATTTTCTGACCATTCTCTGCAGACCTTAGAGATGGGTGCATGAAAATCCCAGTAGGTCAGAAGTTTCTAAAATACAGTACTAATAAAAGCCCGTCTAACACCAACAATCATGCCACAATCAAATTCACTTAACCCTTTATTCCCCATTCTGATGCTTGGTTTGCCTTTCGGCAAGTTGTCTTGACCACCTCTACATTGCCGCCATGTGATTGGCTGTTTAGATACTGCATTTACAAGCAATTAAACTGGTGTACCAAATAAAGTGGCCAGTGTGTTTATGTATGCATGCAAAGGTTTATAACCAGGTCTTAATGAAAACCCGGGACATTTATCATCATGCAGTTTAGGACATAACCCACATAGTAGAACAACAGAACTATTGATATCATTGATTCTGCTGAAATAACATGAAACAGCTTTCAAATGTTAGGGGACATATCTCGGATTTTAGGTTGTTTCTGCCCTCACGCCTAGAGTTGCTGAGTGGGCACCGGCTTCCCTGTGACCCTTAAACAAATATTAAGCGGGTATAGAAAAAGAATGAATGATTAGTTATTAATAACATTTAACAAAAAATATGATGCGTGACGAAGGCAATGGTACATAATGTAAAGTTCATCATCACTGAGAACTGTAGTGGTTTTTAAATATATCAGGGAAAACAGTGTGTGTGTGGTGTATAAACACACAGAATGAGGGCAAGCTTTCATTCGTGTCTTATAACAGGAATTCAGAGCTCTAATCTCAGTAGCTGGGTGTCATTTGGGTACAGTTTGGTGCTTTATCATGTTTTTTTCCGCAATGACATCATTAAAACTTTAAAAACACGCTAATGAGAGATTTACATTTTACAACATATGCTACAAACATGTCAAAGTGGTCAGTAGGCTTCGATCGCAGCCGGATCACACTTACCTTCTTTAACACCAGGGAGCTTTTTCTGATCCACATTTAAATCCTCCATGTTTTTAACGACAAAGGCGTTTCCTGTCTTAAAGGAAATAAAAAACAAACACACGTTTCCACTGATTTTTGGACAGGTTTGTATTTTTGGTTTCAGTAACGTCTCGCTATCTCTCCCAGTCTCTTTCTATCGCCCCTCCCTCTGCATTACGACAACGCCGCATTTCGGACACGTTTTACGGCAACGAGTTTGCGACAGTCGCTAAGGAATGATTAGCGTATAGTAAAAGACATGCATGCTAGGTGAATTGGAGACGCTAAATTGTCCGGTCCTAACCTGAAAGAGCGAGGGTTGCGGCAGGAAGGGCATCCGGCCTAAACAGGTGGCAGATCGTAATGCGAGTGACTCGCTGTGGCGACCCCTGGTGGCGGGGAAAAGCCGAAAGATGAATTATCACATCACACTATTGTTAATATATATTTTGATAATTCTGATTTCTTTAGCCCATTTTTATCCCCATTCCTTCCTCTACAAATTTTTAACATAGCGACACAGGACAAAAAAAACAGGCATTTTTACGAGAACCCCGCTTGTATAAGACTAAGAGGTGTACGAGGCTGTTTTTTAACTGCTATAACTGTCCATATCTTCTGAGCTACCAACACGAGCTCAGAAACTTCTGAAGAGAGAGTATAAAATGTTCTAAAACGTTGACCTAGGATCACAAAACCTCTCTTATTTACTACTTAAATACTTTCTAACCATGAATGAATCAAAAGGAAAGTAGTCATTTTTACGTTAAACTTGTTTTTTCTCATTATCCGGACCTGGGTTACTGAGGCAGCAGTCTAAGCAAGGAAGACTAAACTTCCCTCTCCCCAGCCATGATTGGCCAGCTCCTCTGGCAGAACACTAGTCGTTCCCAGGCCAGCCGAGAGACACATAAAATCCAGCATGTCCTGGATCTTCCCCGGGGTATACTCCCAAGGGACATGTCCCATTCAAAAGAAATGCCCAAACAACCTCAACTGACTACTCTCAATGTGGAGGAGCAGTGGCTCTACTCAGAGCTCTTCCCAAGTTTCTGAGCTGAGTTTCTAGGCCACCCTACTGAGGTAACCATTTCAGGGTTAGAGAGAACTAAGTATCAGTATCAAATGAGAGAATTTTTGTGTTCCTAGGTCAGTGTTTAAGCCAGGTTAAGGTTTAATCTTTTTAGACTCTCCCTGGGTGGACAGAGACTGGTCAAGTGAAATCAGAGTTGTTTGTTCATATCACACCATTGATTCCTATGACAATTATAAAAATAATATAAATAGTCGATTATTTATTTAGGAAATGTGTGATCAAGTGTGAGTGGGCACCCTATTTTAGTTAAAGAACAGGGATATATTAACATCTGTTCTTCACAGCACATTTGTGGAAGTGAATCATGGAAAAAGGAGATTTATGAGAAGGAAACTATGAATTCTCGTTGATCAATAAGTCATACAATAAGTCAAAGGCTTGTGTTTAAGGAACCAGCCTTGCGACCAGAAAGTCCCTGGTTTGATTCCAAGTACTGACAAGTCATGGCTGAAGTGCCCTTGAGCAAGGCACTTAACCCCTAGTTGTTCTCTGGGAATATGTAAATTTATCTGAAAAATTTACATTGAAAAATAATGGGCAAGAGCGTTCCTTTTGGCATCCATTCAGCAAATTGTACCACCTTCCTTCTCTAAATATAAAGTGGTGCTTGAACGTTTGTGAACCTTTATGAATTTTCTATGTTTCTGCATAGATATGACCTACAGTAAGACATCATCAGATTTTCATACAAGTTCTAAAAGATAGATAGATAAAGAGAACCCAATATATTATACTTAGTCATTTATTTATTGAGGATCCAATATTACATATTTTAAGTGGCAAAATCATGTGAACCTTTGCTTTCAGTGTCTGGATGTGACCCCTTTGCGGAAATATCTGCAGCTAAACGTTTATGGTAACTATTTATCAGTACTACACACTGGTTTGCAAGCTTCCTGCGTACAGAACAGCTTCAACTCTTGGATATTGCTGAGTCTTCTAACATTCTATGGTAGAATGACTTGTGTGCTTAGAGTCATTGTCTTGTGGCATTCAGTTCATCGTCATATGTCCAGACGTGTCCTGACATTCTCTATATATATATATATTTTAGCATTGATAGTTCTATAAATGATGGCAAACCATCCTGGCTCAGATATAGCAAAACATGCCCTTCCACCATCAATGATGATACTTCCACCATCATGCTTCACAGATGGCATAAGGTTCTTATTCTGGAATGCAGTGTTTTTCTTTGTTCAAACATAATTCTTTTCATTTAAACCAGAAAGTTCTATGTTGGTCTCATCCGTCCATAAAACATTTGTCCAATAGCAAACTGCAGAAGAGCAGCAATGTTCTTTTTGGAGAACAGTGTCTTTTTCCTTGCAACCCAGCCATGCACACCATTGTCGTTCAGTGTTCTCCTGATAATGGACTAATGAACATTTGCATTAGCCAATGTGCATTAGCCAATGTGACCAATATGGCGTTGTGTGCAAATTTCGCTATTCAGTAGTGTTAACTCTACTGGTTTTTAACTTTTTCATTTCAAAGTGCCAGGCAAGCATTACATACAGCTAAGAGGCTTTGCTTGATATTTGTACAAATGTGCATAAACAATGTTATTCTGTTTCCCCGGGGAATCACAAGGACTCCCGAATCGACTCCCACAGGTGAGCGGACCCAATGCATGCATAAGAACGTAAACAAGAGCGATGAAAGCCTGGTGGACTCCAGGCTAAATTAAAGCTAAACCCGCATCAGACATCAGTTCCCAGCAGTTTTCTTTCCAATCTGCGTTCTTTGACGAATAAAATTGATGAGCTACGACTCTGGACTACAACGCATGGATTGGGGCATCTAACATCATGATCTTAATAGAGACGTGGCTCAACAGTAATATCCCCAACAGCGCAGTGGAGCTGGACAGATGCAGTTTGTTTCTGTCAGACAGAGTGGCGGAAAACTCTAGTAAGCGTAAAAGAGGACATCTGTGCATTGATGTAAACAAATCATGGTGCACAGACTCCACTGTAACTGAAAATCATTGCTCTGCAAACAGAGAGTATCTGAAGATTAATTACCAAGAGATTTCTCAGCTGTTGTTGTGACTGCAGTTTATATTCCTCCTGATGCTAATGCTAAGTTAACTATGAAAGAACTGATTACAACAATCAGTAAACAAAAAACTGTTCACCTGGATGAAGGTTTTGATGTTCAAAGAGACTTTAATCACTTCATTTATGGACTGTGCTGCCTAAATTTCACCAGAATGTCTCCTGTCCTACAAGAGGAGAAAGGACTTTAGACCACATCTACACAAACATTGAAAAAGTTTACAAGGCTGTCCCACTCCCCCACCTGGGACAGTCTAATCACCTTTCATTGTTCCTGTTCCCCAAGTATGTGCCACTCATCAGATAAGTAAAACCATTAAAAGGACTGAGGCGCTGTCTCCTCTCTATAACATTAGACTGCCCATAGGTCCAGAAACACAAAATTGTACAGAAGCTCAATTAATCGCTTCAGATAATAATTATAAAGATATGCAGAAATTAAGTAGAACTGTCATTACTGTAAAAGTGGACACTATTGCTGCCTTTACATGAATGCCAACACAATGTCATATTTACTAGTGGGAAACTTGGATATTTCGATGAGCTCTGATCTTCCAGAAAGAGGGGTGTGTCAAAAACACGCTCTGCGTCTGTTTTTATATCAATAAATCATTTATATAGAGTTAGTACATATATATAAATTTTTCATTTATTAAGCAATTTTACCCACTTGCAGGTACGATCTTTAAAAAATATATATATTGTAACCTACAGTTTACAATATTGATCTACTGGAATATTGATCTACTGGAATATTGATCTACTGGAATATTGATCTTGATGTCCATTTTGTGTTGTTTTTTATGTGCTGCTACAGTTGAGGTTAAGCTACATGATAGACGGGACATGCAATTGTTTAGGGTTTTAAAGAGGGCACACAGATTATTTGAAAATGTTATGTATAGGTAGTTACCTAAAGGGTCCCCATCTTGTTTGAGTGGAATAATTTGATTTTAATAAATGTGGAAACAAGAAGAATATGGAAAAATAGGAAAGAATTGGCATATGAGGGGAAAAATGTACCATAACCTATATGTCAAAGAAATGGGTTCGGGACCAAAACCTACTTTTTTAATGATGTATGAATTTTTTAATGATGTAATATGAAACCTTTGTGACAAATTGACGAACTGCCTTAAAAAGCAGAAATATGTGTTTGTCTCTTTGGAATGATACAAAATTACTGTCCACTTTATTAGGTACATCTGTTCAAATGCTTGTTAATACAAATATCTAATCAGCCAGTCACAACTCAGTAAACCAGCCATTAGATAACACAAGTCAGTGAATTCCAACTACCGGTCCCAAGCCCGAGTAAATGGTGAGGGTTGTGTAAGACGTAAAACATTTGCCTAATCTATGATGTGAATTCTTCAATGTGGCAAACCCTGATAAAGGGAGAGGAAGAAATAAGAAGACATGGCAACAACTCAATGCATTTAGGGATTAGGAACAGTAACTAAAATAACCACTCGTTACAACCAAGGAATATCATCTCTGAAGACAGCAAACAATTAGCTAAAGCAGCAAAAAAGCACACCTTTTACTAGCAAGTGGCCAGTGAGTGTATATATAATACATTTAACAGCCAGAGTGATGTCATTTTTAACTCACCCTTTTACATGATAAAATAGTTGCACATACTCTATGCACTTTGCTGTCTGCAAAGTAAAAGGTTTGTATTTACATTTACATACGTTGTCCTGGATGTCCATGCTTTCTGTATTTTTTCTTGTTGTAGATCACCAATTGTGACAGAAATCAAGAGACAGAAGGAAAGAATGAACCAAGTAAGGCAACATGTGAAAGGGATGTGGATTCCATTTTTGCTGCTTATCATTATAGACTCAGACATCCGTTCAGTTGTTCTTCCTTAATTACGATATGGTTCTAGAAGCATTGTAAAGCAGACTGAAGAACAGTTGATCCATTATAAGAATAGATTCTCTAAGGAGAAGTGGGGATCGTTTGGATGAGTTTGATGTGGATTCGCATCCATTAAATTATATACATTCAATAAATCCAATGTTCCGCAATGAAACGGCAAGTAAGTAGAAATATATTATATTATTAATTAATTTTAGTATTTTATAAAGCTGATGTAAGTGCGAGAGAAAAAAAAATCTTAAATTATCACATAATTATCACATTTTTAGTTTAATGAAGCAGAATATGGGGCGATTTCCAACAGATATACAATAGAATATAATTTTATTTAAATATTCTTACACATTTGCTGCTACAATTCCATCAATTCAAATTGGATCTGGTATTGGTTGGTGTCACACACACACACACGATGTGTTCGCCAGCAATTACTCTGCAATCATTGATGAAATAATATAGCAAAGACCAGACTGTCTGTGGCATATCTAGCATGAGCGAATTTATAGCTTCAGTGATGTGTTGCTGCTTATTATCCAAGCTTGTGGGCAGATATATACATTTTTGGAGTTGATATATCTGTAATCACCAAATTTATGAACATATTGCAATATGTTCTGGGCTTAATATTTTTAATGAGAATAAAGGAGTGTAACTGTGCTTACCCTGCATCGAAATGCATAACATTATGTTCTTATACTGTCACTTGTGGATTTTTAAGGCAAATATACAGGGGTTAGACAATGAAACTGAAACACCTGTCATTTTAGTGTGGGAGGTTCCATGGCTAAATTGGACAAGCCTGGTGGCC
>JAOUQV010322292.1:0-12087 GCA_028565295.1 Aspidoras spilotus
TGATAAATGTTATATATTATTGTTAATTATGGAATTATGTATATGATTACATCACCCAAATGAGGATGGGTTCCCTTGAGTCTGGTTCCTCTCAAGGTTTCTTCCTTGCCACCTTTACTCATCTGGGATAAAAACGTTTTTTGTAAAGCTGCTTTGGGACAATGCTTATTGTTAAAAACGCCTTATAAATAAAATTGAATTTAATTGAATTTAATTGAATAAAACCATTAAGCGGCACATTGTTTACCGCTGTATAAAATACACGCGTACAAAAAAGCTATTTCGAATGTTCTGAATCTATCTGTGGGTCTTTGTTTTTCAACTGTCAATAAAACCGGGTTTCGTGAAATTGGACAGATTAAAATATTTAAACAATTCAGTCCATCAGCCCGTTTTTACATTTTTGTCATAAATTCTCCCGAAAAACACTTACAAAACACGCGGAAGTTGAGAAAAGCGATCGCGGAGATATTTATTGATAACTAGAATAAAAACAACACTTTATTATAGTGTTATTTTATATAGTTTTTTTTTTTAAACAATATGATCTTCGATCTTTACAAAAATCACGTGTAAAAACCACATAAAATGAAGTACAGAAAAAACTTGGGGAAGATTAAACATATTATTCACTATTATATGTTTATGTTTTAAATTTAAAACCATGTTAACTGGAAAATTACAATAACCGTTATTTTACACTAAGTGCTATAATATTGTATAACGTATCTCTAGTTATTTTGTTTTTCAATTGACCATTAGATTTCATATCGTTTTAAATCAGATATCAAAAACGAAAAAGACCGTGTTTCATTATTTCAGTTTTAGACTCGGATCAAAAAAAAAACAATTGAAGAATTATGGCAACCCCACAGCACACGGTCACGTCTGTCACACGATTGGATTGAAATTATTATCAAATGTTAATAAACAGCGATTCGTGACTGATTCATGTAAATTATTTACATTTAATTTGTGCCGCATTTTAAAACGTATAACTGTGCATGTACTGTTTCAGATTTATTCTTGAATACCATCAACACGCAGCTTATTTCCTATCACATAATTAATAGAAATAACAAAAATGACAACAGGTTCTTTGAATAAATTAATTTAATAATTTTATTCCCACAGTGTACACACTTGTTGGGGCTGGATGGTCAATAAATTCCCCATATTTCTACTCAAGCTTCACTGGGCATATGTTCTCAGCGGGCATTATTTTGGCAGATTATCCTGAATGAAAAAGAGACACCAAACAAAAAGGTTGACATTAGTTAGATAAAGCATAAAGTCGAAATCAGAACATCAAAACAGGTTATAAAGTTGAGCTTCAAATGATACAAACGTCAGTTTGGAATATATTTAAGAACTAAAATATAAAGAATGCACTTTATTACATTTACATGTTCCTTATTAGTGGCACGAAGGCGCAGTGGATAGTTCTGCCTCACAGCAAGAAAATCACAGGTTCAAAGCCCGGGTGCGGCGACTCGGGAAATTTCTGTGCGGAGTTTGCATGCTCTCCCCGTGTTCGCGCGGGTTTTTTCCAGGTACTCCGGTTTTCTAACGTATTCCAACGACATGCATGATAGGTTAAATTGGTGTCTCTTATATGTCTGTTAATGTGTGAATGGGTGTGTGCCCTATGATGGATTGGTGCCCTGTCTAGGGTTGTTCCTGCCCTCGCACTCAGAGTTGCTGTGACCCTAAAACTTTGATTAGAAAATGCATAGGAGGCATAGAAAATGCATGAATGTGAATTATATAATAACCACCATTTGTATATAATATAGCAGCAATTATAGAGCTCAAGCCGGTGTAACTCTAGTGCTGGTCCCAAACCCGGGTAAAATCTGAGGGTTGCATCAGGAAGAGCATCCGGCATAAAACATTTGCCAAAACTGTAATGCATTTTAAGACTGACTCACTGTGGCGACCCCCTGGTAAAGGGAGAGGCCAAGAGAAAAAGAAATTATATATTTTATATATTTCTTTAGTTTATTTTCATTAGCTTTGAATTTTGTAACTAACCTTTACTGTAGGTCAAATAAAATAAAGCAAAATCTTGATACATCACAACCATAAATGCGTATTACAAAAACCAGAAGACATAACATGACAGAAAATGTAACATGTATTTAGACTGTAAGTCAAACTTAATAATAATAGTTAAGGTAATCATTTATTCTTATAGTTATAAATAACAATAATAACAGTGACTTGTAATAAGACATAACACAGAGTTATACTTGTAATTTTGTCTGACCTGTATTTCATCTGCCAATTTGAATACATCATCCAGATTAACCGTCTTTCCGCTGGACTCAGGACCATCGCCTGCTTCAACAGGATAAACTGAGTTCTGAGGATTAAGTGGAAAAATTAATATAAACCTCCCAACATTTCCTTTATACTGTCAAGTATAATTGAAACACAATATGACTTCACAGGCTAAGATAAGCACACAGCAGGTCTATTGGTCAGTATACACACTTAAAACTGTTTATCAGTACTTACAGAGTAATGAGGATAAGCTGCAGCTGTAGGTTGACATACTTGTGAATCAAGTAAAACTTGATTATGATAGTCTGAGGGAGAAAAATAACAAAGTTTAACTGTGAGGACTCCACTTGCCCTCATGACCCAGGTTTTGTTAGTGGACATGACTGGTGCTTAAAATGTGGTAAGAATGCAGACGTGCGCTTAACTGATGCAGTGACTTGAATTTCTCAGATCTGACACTAATCTGGGCCTTATCATGCACTGTGGGTCCATTTTTCAAAAACTGCAACTCCCATAGTACAGTAGGGTAAGATGTCATTGGCACGCACAACAAAAACAAGGGGTTTTTAATGCCTTGAAGACAACTTGAATGCACTTATTAAATGTAATTTGGAAATGAATTTCAGCCGCATATCGAGGTCATATTGTGCCACTAACAATTCCGGGGCATGAGGACAAGTAGCGCCCTCACATTAAATAACTATAACGATATGCTGAAATGTTTCACTTTATTTATAATATTTTGAATATACTAATTACTTGAAAGATATATGAATTAATAAAACAATCAATTATTGTTTAATACATTATATTCTGCATAATTATTTAAATAAACCCATTTGGAAACCTGAATTCTTGTATAGTGTTTGTGTTTGGACGTGACTCTTCTTGTGTTAGAGGAGCAAGACATAGTAGAAGAGCAGGTGTGGTGTGTTAGAGTTTACTTAAGTAATATATCTCATATCCATTGATTGAATTGATTGAATAGAGGTTGAATTGAATAAATATCAGAGAATTCACATTTTGGGAATTTTGCAATTACATGATTTAAAAAAATAGAAACTTTGACCAAAATGGTTCACTTTTAGACTGTACAGTGTACAATGAACTATTGGATATAAATTCTGTTTAATCCTTCAGACCCTGAAATTACAAAATTAATTATCATGAGCCTGAATTAATTAAACAAATGAATGAATAAATTAATGAATTAATGAATTAATTAATGACTGAATGCACAACTTATTGCTATAAATAAATAAAATCGTGCTCCCACGGAGCACATATCTTCACCCAAGACCACCAACCAAAACATGGCTCCAATAGAGTATAATCTGGATTAAGGACAAGGAAAGGTACAAGCATCAATCAGGAGTCACACCTAAGTAATGAGTGAGTGGGGGAAGGAAATACAAACTGTATAGAATATACAACATTAGGTGGTAGCAATAAAAATATAATGAATTGTTAATAGGTATTTAAATCTGGTGAGTTTCAGTTCCAGTTACTGTCACTCGTAGAAGGGCGACTCATTAAAGAATGTTTAAAGGTTTAAAGAAAAGCTAAGCTTTTAATTATGCATATTAATAAAAGTATATTCGTATATTAAAATATTTTATTATTAAACTATAGAGATCAAGACAATGCTACTGTGTACAAGTAGTGCATGCGACTGGGATGCTTTTAGTAGTTGAGGCTGCACTAACACTGTATGTATTACATAAGCATTACCTGGTGTATAATAGCCAATTGAATCATGAGGCATGGGGCCCTGCTGCATAGATGAAGTGCAGTAGGAATGCGCATGCTCAAAGCTCTGAATGGCAGAGAATGGCACCATGTTATAAGTAATTGAAGCATCACCACGATCCATTACATTCTCCTGGGAGTGTATGGGCATTTTGTCCTCTTGCTGAGGGCCATCATGGAGATAATGGTTATGCGTTCTCTGAGTTGAGACTGAACCTGAACATGAAGAAACTGATAAAAAAGTATAATAAAATAAAATTAACACTTCAAATGATGTCAACAGAAAAAAATATATTACAATATAGAATGGTGATATTAAATAGCAATATAGCCGACCATATAAATCGGTAACTTATGCTTATTGAAAAATATACCAACCACGCTTACTAACCAGAGTTATCTTTGGGTAAACTCAGTCTCACGTGATGGAAGCGCTTAGATGTCCTGCTGGCCAGTGGCATCCCAGCGGCGAGCTTGGCCTTGTTGACAGCTGTGAGTCGCTTCACTTTGAACAAAAGCGGTAACTTGCCCTGTTTAAAGTTCGGGTTCTGGAAGTGGTGTGGTGGGATTGTAAAGGAACTGCCATGCAGTTGGTTTCCGTGGGCTGTGCGCACTTTTCTGAAGCCGTAAAGGTTCAGCTGGCGGACGAAACTGTTGAAGTCTGTGGTTTTGAAGTACTCGTTTATATGTCCATCTTTGGAGAACAGCACTTCATTTTCGAAGGCTTGCTGATTGATAAGGATTCCTTCCCCACTATCATCCCAGTAGACAGAGCGAATCTGAGGATCGTTCACTAAACTCCACAACTTGCCAGGGAAGTTGTTGGGGTTGATGTTGAGTAAGAAGCATGTATGTTTCGCTTCCATAGCATCTATAGAATCTGCAGCCACCTGGAAGACATTGTTATTATTCATGAGAAGTTAACAGACCAGCCAGATAACATAACATAACATTCATACTTAACAGTTGACAATTAATACAATCTATCAATAAGTAACAAACATTACCGTTAGAGTTGTTAGTTGTCCTGTAGCTAACTAATCAAACACAGACCTACGTTTCTCTACGAAATACATTTACCAACTTCTCAGAACAGTTTATAGAATATGTAGGGAAGAGTGTAAATTATATAATAGCTCGCTTGGATTGACTTAGTCAAAGTAACGCGTTCCACTACATCACAAACGAAAGTACTGTTGCGTATTAATATGTACGAAAGAAAATAGTTAAGCCGCTGTTTGACGCACAACGTTTAGGTCAGGGACAAACATACACACACACACACACATAAAAGGGCTACCATAACGGCTATTAAAGTTGACCGTTAAGTTAAAAAGCATCCGATCTTTTTGATTACAAATATATTTATATATGTGTGTGTACAAACTTCAAATAAAAATACAATGCAATAAAAAACTGATATTGTATTTCCAATAAACCATAGACAACATATCAAATGTTTTCAAATTTCATGCCAAATATTGGCTCATTTGTAATTTCGTGACAACATCTCAAAAAAAGTTGGAACTGGACAATAAGTAGCAATAAGTGGCAATAGGTCATTAACATGACTGGGTATAAAAAGAGCATCTTGGAGTGGCAGAGGCTCTCAGAAGTAAAGATGGAAAGCGGATGACCAATCCCCCTAATTCTGCTCTGTTCAACAGTGTAAATTGCAAGGAGTTTGTACATATTATCTCCAGTGCATAATATCAAAAGTTTCAGAGAATCTGGAAGGATCTCTGTGCCTAAGTGTCAAGGCCGGAAATACTGGGTGCCCGTAGAAGGCACTGCATCACATACAGGCATGCTTCTATAATGGAAATCACAAAATAGGCTTAGGAATATTTTCAGAGAACATTATCTGTGAACACAATTCACCGTGCCATCCGCCATTGTCAGCTAAAACTTTATTATAGTTTAAATAAGAAACCGTTCCTAAACAACACCCAGAAGCGCAGACGTCGTCTCTGGGCCAAGGCTTATTTAAAAAAACCTTTGGCAAAGTTATAAACTGTTCTGTGGTAAGTCGAATTAATTTGAAGTTCTCTATGGAAATCAGGGACGCCGTGTCATCCGCACTAAAGAGATGAAAGACTGTTACTAGCGCTAAATTCAGAAGCCTGCGTCTCTGATGGTATAGGGTTGCATTTATGTGTGGCATGTGCATCTTAAACATCTGGAAGGACACCATCAGTGCTGAAAGGTATATCCAGGTTCTAGAGCAACATATGCTCTCGCAGACGACGTCTCTTTCAGTGAAGACCTTGCATTTCAAACATTAGAGTGCAAAACCACATACCGCATTAATTACGGCATCACGGCTGCGTAGAATAATCCGGGTACTGAACTTTCACCCATAGAAAACATTTGGCGCATCCTAATAAGAAAAATACGACAACTTGAATCCTACAACTTGTCTCCTCAGTCCCTAGACGTTTACAGACTGATGTAAAGAGAAAGAGGAATGTCTCACAGTGATAAACATAGCCGTGACCCAACTTTTTTGAGATGTACTCGAAAATTAAAAAATATCTATTTTTTCTCCTTAAATCATACATTTTCTTAGTTTATACATTTGATATGTCATCTATGTTCTATTAAAATATGGAATTTTAAAACTTCTACATGATTACATTACGTTTTTATTTACAGTTATTTACAATTATGGGTACTCTTCACATTGCGTGTCTTATCCGTAAATTGTAAAATATACTGTATGTAAATAGTGGCTGAATCTTATAACATGTCTATTGGAGGTATATAGAAGAAGAAACAAGAAAGCCGTCTATAAAATAAATGTATGTAACTTTGATTCAATCAGTTATTGATTATAGATATATTGCATATAGCTCTGCACAGGGAGCAAACCTGCAGATGATAAACAAAAATATAACTGAGAATATATTTTACTAATAGGTTGAGTGTCATGTTATAACAGAAGTTTTATGTCTAGGTACTGGGCTAATTAATAGAACTGTAAAGTTTTATTCATCACAGATAAGCCTGTATATCCGCGTTTCTAATCAGCTTCAAGTTTTACTCTGTCGCTTCTGAGCCTATGTGTTCTTTCCTGATATTTCCTGATTATCACGGTAAAGAGTCGATACGTGTTCCTAATAAATTATAGCATGCATTCGTTTGATTCGATTGCTGGCATTCGAGGCCAATAACGTCTTGATTCTATGCATGAATTCGGGGCCAAAAACGTCTGAATTCTAACGCCTATACTTGTAAAATAACCTGTACAGCCTCTCCACGCCTTATAGGCATAGATAGATAGATAGATAGATAGATAGATAGATAGATAGATAGATAGATAGATAGATAGATAGATCCGGCAGTTGTGGAGGATAAATAACAGTTACCGGCCAATTAATCTCCGACTATTTCAAGTCTCCTCCTGACCCACATGCTCTCTGCGAACATGACTGACAACAATATTATTAAAGGTTTCTTGAAGATGTCTTAGCCTTCGTCTCCCTGCCAGACCTCCTTGTTCCAGCATTTTCAAATAAAGCAAATCAAATGCAGTGATAGGAAGACGGTGAAGTGACGATTCGCGACTTAGAATAACAAGTTTTAGATTTTCTTAAATCAATGATGCGCGTTCTTCGATGATGATTGACTTGCTTTAGCAACCCCTGATGAAGGGAGAGCCCAAAAGAAGAAATATACAAAATTACTCCAATTCAAATTACACTAGTCAGCATCTTGTGCAGCGCTGTGTATTCATGTTTAGGGATTGCCTATGATGTGTATTGAACACTGCAGATTTGCTTGAGAATGAATACATGAATGGAATGAATGACCGTGAAGTTCAAAGATATACCTAAAACGTAGAAATTTGACCAGCAAGTGTGCTAAAATTACCCAATCATTCAGATACCTTAAAGATAAAAATACATGTTTTATTTATTGTTTATTTATGAATTTGTTTAGATTTGATTCACTAGTTTTTAAACACGTGACCAAATAAATAAACTAAAACCCTGTCCTGAAAACGAATAAATTAGTTTTACTGTAAAAAGAGTCTTTGTTTTAGAAAAGTCTAGCTGCAACCGAATCATGAAAAACACCAGCAGAGTGAGGACACTTAATTTCAAGTGTTTATTTCTTTTTATGTTGTTATGATGTTATTGCCTTCATGCCACCTGCATTGTTGGGTCTGGTGTCTCATATTTCTCTTGACAATACCCTAGATTCTCTGTGGCGTTTAGGTCAGGTGAGTTTGCTGGCCAATCAAGCATATTGATACTGTTATTATTAACCATATGGCATTTTTGACATGTGCAAAGTTCTGTTGGAAAATGAAATCTGCATCTGCATAAAGTTGCCAGCAGAGCGATGCATGAAGTGCTCTAAAATTTCCTAGTAGAAGGCTGCGCTGCCTTTGGACTGCGGATATAACACAGCAGACCTGGCTCTCTAAACCATGACTGACTGTGCCAACTTCACACTTTTAGAGCGTTTACAGATTTATTAGCATTACATTTAATATGTGGGCATATTGATTTTACTTTGTTTTATATTTTAAACTGTATCTTTTAAAACATTAATACATTGCTTATTTAAATTATCTAATGGTGTTTAATAATAATCTTACAGAATATAAAGAAATAAAAGAGAGATTAATAAAACATTCACGTTTATTGTGCAGTTTAATTCAGTTTATAAATAAATATCGCCAAAATGTTGAAACTTTAGAGAAAAAGCCGAGACGTACAATAACATCTGTAAACGTTGGTGTACGTCTGTAAAAGTAAAACATGCAGTGTGTACACGTAAAACGCAAGACGCAAAAAAAGCTGCTTGTACACGTAAAAGAAATACGCCTCATTGCATCATTACGTGATATTTTTGGGCGTGCAAGCTTTAGAATGAAGACCCGGTTTAGGCACCGAATGCATGCCATACTTCATTCCATAGCAACTGAGCGTTTACTTCATGTCATACGATGGTTGGCTGCGCGGATGAGTCAGCTTTTTGATGTAGTTTAGGAACCCCTTCAAATTCTGACCATCTTTTAGGCTTGTTCAGTAGTTATATACTTCATTTATGAGATCCTCAACAACTTCCAGAGGCCCTTCTTCTCAAAAGCCTTTATTTTGTCTCCAGGCTTCACATCCATTGGCTTCTGACCAGGCCAAATTATTCATCAGTCATAGCTTGGTATTGATGCATAATTGATTTCATTTTATATATATTTATCAGTTTGACCATCACCACCATGCCCATTGCCATTTTAACGTCACAGCACTGGATCAATCCACAGCATTTGGTACTCTACATCTTAAATATGTGAAAGAAGCCACTTGCTCCAAGCTTTTGTCATCAACCTTGATCTTCAGTATGTATACAGTTTTGGTCTTCACTTTTGGTTAAGCCACATTGATCAGTATGTTATATTTTTTTCTGAGCTTGTATGCATTTTTAATATAGTGAGTGTTTCATTCTGTCACACCTGAGCATGGCTATGTGTTCCTAATATAGTGAGAGTTTCAGTGGTCTGAGTGTGTTTGTTGAAAGGTGAGTATTTCTTAAACACCGGACATCCTAGAGTCTGTACATGGTCAATATTGACATAAAAAAACTGGACTTTTATTTACTTCTAATCTTTTCTCTCCTTCGATGATCTTTGATAACATTTTTTTCATTTGTTTGCTTTGTGATTTCTGAATTGAAGGTTACATGAAGAGCTATTATAAGCTTTTGGACAGTTCTTTCCATCTGTTTTGTAATGTCACTCTAGCTCAATGTTAGCTTTGATGTTAAAATTTTTAAGCACACATAGAGACATTTTTTTTCCATCTTTTGGCTTTTCCCTGCCACCATTTCGATCTGGCATATGTTTTACAATTTAGTGTCTAATTCACCTAGCATGTGTGTCTTTGGATTGTGCACACATACAGAAAAACATTGATAAATGAATAAAGAATATTAATATTTTGACATGTTTTGCAGGAAATTACCAGAGACAAGAAGCAGATTCTTTCAAAGAATAATTATCAGAACTGTCTTTGACTATAGATGTATAGTTTATAATTATATATAATTACATAGTTTATAGTTCACCAGTCAAACCTTCCTTATTGAAGCTATAAGAATACAAGACAAAGACCTCCATACATAATATGCTGTGCTGCCTTTAGAACCTTTTTAATTCCAGCACTTCAGGTGAAAGTAAGGGATATGCCACTGGATCTCAAGCAACTGCAATTATTTGGATCTTACTGGCTTAATCTACAGAGTCATGTGGATAATCACCTGACCAAACAGGTATTCATGCTGTTGGTGTGGTCATATTTGGATAAGATGGCTATCAGCAGGCAAATCAAGTGGATCAACAACATTCAATTCTGTAAAACAATAGTAAGGTCTATCATCCCTCTTTCATTATTTTTTGTAAAAATAAAGCCTACAAACATAGTAAAATCTCGAGCACAGCAGTATTTAGAAATAATGTATGCTCTTACAACACATAAAGTATATACTGTATATTTCATAAAAAGATAAAACACGAGCAGCAGTATATATCGCCAACTACAAAATCAACATAAAAAAATAACATCCGATTATCTGTCAGTTTTCTCATCATACTGGTCCTTCAGTGGATGGAGAAGGTGAAGCCTAGTAAATCAGAAATCTCTTTAGATTCAATGTCAGTATCATAGATTAACAAAAACTTGTTATTTAAATCACATGGGTTCTGGCAGACAAGGAGATTGGGGGAAATGAAAGAGTGAACAGATTGGCTAAAGAAGCCACTAAGGAAATGAGATTGAATTTAAAGCTCTAATAAGCAAAACAGAAATTACAAAAGTAATTAAAGATAAAATTTGTAAAATATGACAGGACAGATGAGATAGAAGAAGAATACAGAGGATATAGGAAGGTGTCTATATAGTTTACAAAAAATAAGAAGAGGTGGTGAACGGTAGGAAGAATGATGTCTCTAAATTGTGGGTTGTATTTCATAGGGAACCATCAGTCTGGGGTCTGCGCACGCAGTTCTGAAATGGAGTGCCGAAGTGGTGTATGTTCATTTAAATGGCAGATATTATTCTAGTGAAAGAGAGAAGTTAGGTGTGCGATAAGAAAATCTGCTGATAGAAAAAAATGGTTTATTCATCCCAACCAATAGTGACAGCTCTGACAGAGTATTTAAAAGATTTTTTTTTATTAAACCTCTCTGCGATTTAATATTCCTTGTGATCACACCTCAGCCCGGTAGATGGCGCTAGTAAACACCGTTTGTAAACCGCTAATAAAACCAACAGAAGAAGAAGAAGAAGAAGGTCTACATGACGTAATTATGAAGCGTGCTTCATGGTCGGAAATAAAGCAACTCTATTGGAGTTTGGTACGAAGTTTTACACTTTAAATGCTTTGTCGGAGTGTTTCTTGTATGTGATATTTAACAGAATATCCATGTTTTAACAATTTGCCGATGTTTGGTTAAAATGTTATTAATACGTTTAGTTTTTGCTAGACAGTGCACACTTAACTCGCCGGCTATTTGGCTAACTAGAATCAGAGTAGATCAGAGATAGAATAGTTAACGTATTTGCTTGGAAATAACACAAAACAAGCTAAAAGCAGTCAGAAATGCAATTTAAAGCAAGACAGCAGTGAGCCATAATCAACTGGTGATGTTATTCAGTATTTTTTTCCCCTTTTTCAGATTTTTTCTAGCGGTCTTTATTAGGAATTAGCAACATCATGTCCTCTGATGCAGTCAGGGATTCGGGGGCGGATGGTCATGAGCAGGAGGTCCAAGATGACGGAAATGAAACCTTGTCAAAGAGACAGAGGAAAAAACTTCTCAAACAGCAGCAATGGGAGGAACAGAGAGACCTGCGCAAGTAAGTATGGTATTAACACATTAAGTGCAACCTGGATATTTTTTCCTGACATTAGCATTTAGTGTATTATTTTATGGGAAATAATACACAAATTTCTCAAATTGTATGTTGGTAGGATGATGTTAGAAATGGAGCTGCCAGGTAGGAGGCAGAGAGGAAGACCAACTAGGAGATATATGGATGTGGT
>JAOUQV010322342.1:9023-22571 GCA_028565295.1 Aspidoras spilotus
AATAATGATACATTCAATAGTCTAAAACAAACCACTCACAAAAAAATCAGCATGTATCTCATATAATTGAAGAAATTAAATGTAATCCTTGATTCCTATTTAGTTCTGTAGCTAAGCTAACTAGCAAAAAGACCTGCTTGGGAAGTGATGACTTCATGAAATGTTTTCATTAAAAAGCTGAAAATTACCTTAAAACGATATAATTTTGTAACTAATAAGGTTTATGATATAAATGTTTTGTTAATGAGACAGAATTAAACAAGCAAATCTCTAAATCAATGTCACCAACCTGTGTACTAGATGACTTACCCACGTCATTCTTAAAACAAATTCTACCGGGAATAATTTAACCGCTACTAAAAATAATCAATACGTTACTTGGCACTAATGATGCACCTAAATCTCTAATAAAACCTCTAATTAAAAAACCTGACCTTGATCCCTGTCAGCCTTCTAACTATAAGCCATCTCAAATCTCCCTTTATTGGTAAGGTTCTAGAAAGTTTTGTAGCACAGCATTTATGTTCAGACAAAATACATGAACTCTAATTTTAGTTTTAGGCATCATCACAGCATAGAGATAGCACAGATAATGTAGTTATTAACTACTAGTGGCATCTTATCATTCTGTATACTTAACTGAACTTAAGTGCAGCTTTTGATACCTTTGATCATACTATTCTTTCTTATAGACTGGATAATGTAGTTGGAGTTAACAGCCCTCAAATTTGGTGTACTGGTGCTAAATAATGTTCTTCTTCTTAACACATGATAAATATGGAGTACTTATCCTTTCACCACAAAAGGCTAAGAACTAAGCGTTCTGATTTTGTAGTAATTCTGCATGCTAGTTCATTCACTTCCCGTGAATCAGAAAGAAGATCTTGTTGTGATTCTTGACTCCAGTCTTTCATCTGAAGCAATTGTACTAACCCGATTTCATAAAAGTTAGAACAAAGTACAAACTGTTAATAGAATGCAATAATTTTCAAATCTTAAAAACTGATATTGTGTTCACATATGAAATGTCAAAAGTGAGACATTTTGAAAATTTATGCAAATATTAGCTCATTTTAAATTTCGTGACAGCAACACGTCGCAAAAAAGTTGGGATAGGGCAATGAAAAGACCAAAACCAGATTGCAATTTATTAGGTCATTAACATGACTGGGTATAAAAAGAGCATCTTGGAGTGGCAGCAGCTCTCAGAAATAAAGATAGGAAGAGGATCACCAATCCCCCCTAATTCTGCACCAACAAATAGTGGAACAATATCAGAAAGGAGTTTCACAGTGTAAAATTGGGAAGAGTTTGAACATATCAACTACAGTGCATAATATCATCAAAAGATTCAGAGAATCTGGAAGAATCTCTATGCATAATGGTCAAGGCCAGAAAACCATACTGGTGCCCGTGATCTTCGGGCCCTTGGACGGAATTGCATTACATATAGCCATGCTTTTTTATTGGAAATCACAAAATGGGCTCAGGAATCTGTGAACACAATTTACCATGCCATCCACCGTTGTCACCAAACTCTTTATAGTTTACATAAGAAGCGTTATCTAAACAAGATCTGTGGTTAGATAAATCAAAATGTGAAGATTTTTATGGAAATCGGGGATGCTGTCATTCAGACTAAAGAGGAGTAGGACGACCTAAATTATCAGCACTCAGTTCAGAAGCCTGCATCTTTGATGGTAGGGGTTGCATTAGTGTGTGTGGCATGGTCAGCTTACATCTGGAAGGACACCATAAATGCTAAAAGGTATGTCCAGGTTCTAGAGCAACATATGGTCCCTTCCAGACGACGTCTGTTTCAGGAAAGACCTTTCATTTTCCAACATGACAATGCCAAACCACATACTGCATCAACTACAGAGTCATGTTTGCATTTAACAATTTCAACATATTTATTTAAGGCCATTCAGTTCTTATCTGTCTTACAGGCATCTAGAAATACATATTAGCCTCTGAGGCATATAACAATAAGGGTCCAGGCACTAAACTTTCACCTATATAAAACATTTTGCACATCATAAAATGGGAGATATGCAAAGACCTAAAACAGTTGAGCAACTAGAATCCTACATTAGACAAGAATGGGTTAACATTCCTATCTCTCAACTTGAGCAACTTGTCTCCTCTCACAGTAGTAAACATGGCCTTGTCATGAAATTTAAAATCAGCACATTTTTCTATTTAAAGTATATATTTTCAAAGTTTAAACATTTGATATGTTATTTTTTTTTTATAGAAAATATGGAATTTTAATACTTCCATATCATTGCTTTTCGTTTTTATTTACAATTTGTACTTTGTCCAAACTTTTTTGGAATCGGGTTTGTAGATAATATTACCAAGACTGCCTTCATTCATCTTCAAAATATATTAACACTCCATGAGGCTGAAACACTTATTCATGCCCTTGTTAATTCTAGATTGGATTATTGTAATGCCTTATTGTCTGTATGTACGAACATGTATCTACAGTAGTGTTCGAAATAATAGCAGTCCAATATAACTAACCAGATTAATAATGTATTTGGTGTAAATTATTTTACCATATGAAAAAAAAAATTACCTGATGGTGCAGTAAATTCTTTTAAAACCATTCATGATATGCATGCTGTCTAGTCTGTATTTAAATGAATTGTAAGAGAGAAATATTGGTCAGAAGAATAGCCGACTTTGATTAAAAAGTTTATTGGAGAGAGAAAACTTTATAAAGGAGTGCAGACATCTGAAGGGTTGTCCTGCATTGTTATTGACTGTCAGACACTAGTTTTGAAATGCGTGTTTTATAATCTGGCATTTACCAAATCACTGTTTGGTGACGGCAGAGAGAGCTGCAAGTTGAGAGATTCCTCATGACCAACTTACTGCCCTTACATGTTGCTGTCTGTTGAAGAAGGAAAACAATTCCCAGAAATGCACAAGGAATTCTGCCACTGTCTGGACCTGTCTATGAAGACATGTATGAGGAAAAATTCAAGTGTATAAAACCACATGATTTTCCCAAGCTTATTTAAAAGTACAAAATAAAACTATTTAGGGCACATGATATAGGAACTAAGTATTAGCGGGTTTTATCATTTTTACTTATTTATTCATTGTTTAACATAATCATTCTCACCACCAGTGTCTATTCTAATGACAGGAATACTCATACACAAGTCTTATATCATATGCAATGTCACGTATTGACAAACAATTAATGACAATTTAGCATTTACAATTTATCTAGCATGCATGTCTTGGAACCTGGGTCCTCTTGCTGTGAGGACACAGCACTATTCACTGCGCTCATATTCATCTTTCCAACCTTATAATTAGTAATTTGACACAAATTCATGAGTTAACCATCCTCTTTATTATAAATGATGCATGTAATCTCAGAGAATTTGGCTGTGGCATTAAAGTTTTCAATCTTTTGCTTATTCTCTCATTTGTTTTATTCCAAAAATTAGGTATTCTGTGCATGTTTTGTATTTGTAATTGTTTCTTGTTTGTTTGCTCTGTTCCAGGTCCCCCCAAGGGCTGCGGAAAGAACACCGGCTTTATGGTATGAAGAAGACAATATTGGCAGCCAGGTGTAGCAAAATATACCTCAGTGACATGTCCTATTTATTTTTATATATTAGAACCATAAAAACAGCCTGGTTATTTAATTGATTGAGATGCCCAATCAGTCAGTATATCCGTATACCATGCATCTGTGCAGCTAACCATAACAAAGAGGTGACTGCATATGCATATGACTGCAACAGACCTCCAATATCAAAAAAGTTGGCACACTGTTTATAATGTTCATAAATACAGAATGCAGTAATCCCATAAACTGCTGGTCTCTGTATCAATCTTATTTGGACTTGGTCTTGGAGTTAAGGCGCGCTCTGAAATTGTCGGGCCACCTGAGGCCGATTCCTACCTAAACAGTGTGCAGAATGCACATTTAAAAAATCTTTTTTGCATAACATGAAAAAATGTTCACTTGTTCAGTATCAAATAAATTAGCACATTTTATTACAAAATATATAGTGAAAATGTGAACTTTCACCCACTCAGAGTTACAGTATTAAAGTTTACCTTGCCACAAATTATACAGTTATACTCTTTGAATATGTGAAGCATAGTGGATTTTTATCCAGAATCATTGGGTAAAGAAATAAATATATATATATATTACACACACACTCCTTAACATTAAATTAACTAACTGCGAACACGTATAGGCTGCATTAAGTTTACACTTTTATAAACTCACTTAGATTTTTGCAATGGTATGTTGGGTAAATTTACAGTTAAATGTTTACTGTTAAAACAGCTTAGTGCTCACAAAACTAAAAGGTTTTACAAACATTTACAGAAAAACCAAAAAGAATATGCTTTTACAGTTTAAAGATCAATCTAAAGGTTGATGTATAAAAATCGCTGGAAACAACAAGTTCTGTACATTTGAAGAATATATTTAATGAAATATATTATGAGAATTGTGGAACTTTCCTAAATCTAATGGAAATAATAATGTTTAAATTACCACAGAGTCTAATATAAATCACATATATGCAGCAATTGTAGCAAACATGATTTTACACATGCCCACTGACAAAGAAACATTATGGTGTCTAAATTATTCAGAACAAAGTTATATGAAAAGGATACCTTATTACATTATTAGTTCTTTATTAAGAAATGTTCACATATAGATATCTAAACTTGTTTATCTCTGGAAATAAGATTTACTTGCTAGTAAACAACAAAAATGAACATTGTATTAAAAGATGTTAAGAAAATGCATAATTTGAGGAAAAAGTTAGGGTCTAGTTCCATTGCATGGTCTCACGTGATCTTCAATCAGCCTCTGATACTTAGTAGGTAGGTTCAATTATGGTGAAATGGCCCGGTTGTACTGCAGCAAAGCATGTCCAAACCATGACATTTACACCTCCATGTTTCACAATTGGTATTTGGTACTTATCCTGGAATTCTGTAGTTGGTTAACACCAAACATGCCTTCTTCTATAGTGTTCGAATAATTTAATGTTGGACTTATCCAATGTCTAAAGCACATTGTTCCAAAAGTCCTAGTCTATGTCTACAAGTCTTGCCTTCATGTTGCGCTTAGACAGCAAATGTTGTTCACCTCCTGTAGGTCCCGTGATGACATTTGGAGTCGACTTTTAGCATTTTGCAGTCTGCTATCAGGGTGAATGCTTCTAAATGCTGAGTAATGATGTTCTAATCATGTGCCCTCATAAGATAAACCTGTGTCTGATTTTAGCTATTTTATGTAGAAATAAATGTGGGGGTGACCTGATATATAACACATCATAAATTGCATTTTCTTAAATTGCACTTTACAGAAAATAATGTAAATAATACTAATATAACCTGGAATTTGTAGAAGGTAGTTTATTTCCACATGACCGAATATGTTAAACAAACAGGATTTCATAGGGTTTTGGGCCATAGATTCCAAAGTGGTAAACATCATCTATAAGCAATTTGACTCATAAACATTGAAACGGCTCCCCCAGTTTGTCTCATAAGTTTGATGACTGCGTCTCGGATCAACCACATTTGGCCAGCCGCTGTATTTTCTTTGATGTGCTAATATAGACTTGGCTATTTCTTATCTGCACAGATATTTCTCTAGATTCTCAGAATGTTTTTGATGCTATCATGTACTGTAGATAATGATATATTTTGTTTCTTAATTTTTTCACATCTAGTTTTTCACTGATTGGTGAACCATATTTTTTCAGCTGGGAGACTGTGGCTCTCTGTACTTTGTTTTTAGTAAGCACCCTGTGCAATTTTGAGAATGTTTCTGCTGTCAAGATCAAAATGATCTAATATCTCTCTTTGATTATCTGGTTTGTTATTAAATCTTGCATTGTGAATAATATATTGTTTTTTTTTTTTTTTAAATTTTCACATCTTTTCTATTTTGCATAGCTTGGCAACTTTTTAAGTAAGGTATTAACATCTGTGTTTCTGTCTGTGATTTTATATGTTCAAAGAGACGACACTAAGCTTTTGAACTTTTGAAAATTGTCAATAGAACACATTTCTTTCCTAGATTTTTCATTTATTATTATAATTTTTTTTGTATTTTTTTACTAATATTAGAAATATCTGTATAACTCAAGATATCTTGTTTTTTATTGCTTCATGTTTTTCATGTAATATGAAATATTTTAGGTGCAGTAAGAATATTTTAATAAATAAATAAAAGAAACGTTTACTTTGTACTACCTTGCAGAATGCAACATTTGCAAACCTAAACCTAACAAATTAAAGGAGCTTAAATTGTAACGCTGCATGGAGGAGTGAACAAAGCTGCACTAGGATTTCTACCGTGGTTTATTTTGTAGCGATGATGCATTGATGAAAGATGAATCATTGCTTACACCATCTTTCTTGTGAATAAAATTATTTATGGAAACATAACGGACTAGACAACAGAACAAGCCTCACTTATAGCTTGGAGAGAGTTTGAGCCAATATATATATATATATACTGACATAGCTGTAGTTAAAGCATATATATTCTTTATATAGGGTGTAATTAATAAAACAAGGTTTTATTAACATAGTTTTAAACAAGGAAATGCTATGTTGACAAAGCAGGCTTCTCCAAGCCACCCCTATAGGCTGCAATGTATATACAATAGACATAATCCTATTCCGACAAGGGGATCCAGGGTATTAAGTTTCATACATGCATACATAGTCAGGGGAAACACGAGGTACCCAACATTTTGATTACGTTAGAGTTGGAACAGTGGATATAAAAATCTACACTGTTGAAATGGCAGGTGTATGTACTGTATGTATTTTATGTAAAACACATTTAAATGGGGTGCCATATTAACAATCGAGTACATCTCAACACAATTTACAGAAGAACAAGACAAACACATTGAGCATGGCTGTAGTTTTGCCAGATAATAGTATTTGGCTGAGAGGATAGCAGTGCCTATTTATAGCAGAGGTAATTGTTTGTTGGTCACTCAAGCAAACCCAACTTAAGCTGTAGTACGCATCTTTCAAACTTAGCATTTAATATCAAATGTACATAATTTTTATAGGATAACCTGAACAGGAACTGGTCTCTCCACAATGTTAGTTCCCACAGGAAGATGACCATCACGGTGCATCAGGCAGGTGTAGGAGGTTTGGTCACGGTCAGCATTCTCTCTACCATGTTTAGCTCAACAGAAAAGGAAAAAATAGTTAGATATTATCATTGTAATATAGCAGTTTTAGAAATGTGCAAAGTTGAAACTAGCTACAGCAGCATAACTAAAAGAGAGATCCAGAAAGTAACACAGATTTGAAGAATCCCTAAGAAATAAAGCATGCAGTCACTCTGCAGTCAGCGTCAAAAACCCTAAGTGAACGTGTGAGAGTGGGGGAGACAGCATCCCAGCAGCTCATACAGTTGTATAACTATAGAAACTGATATCATGAATGATTGAACCCATATGCAGCATCTTCTTCTTCATCTTTCGCCTTTTTTTTTTTTTTTTTCCCCTGTCACCAGGGGTCGCCACCGCGAGTTCCTCGCATTAGGATCTGGCACATGTTTTACGCCGGATGCCCTTCCTGACGCAACCCTCGCCCTTTCGGGCTTAGGACCGGACAATTTAACTTCACCTAGAATGACAATTTAGCATTTCCAGTTTACCTAACCCAATTTACCAATTTATTGAACCCATATGCAGCATATACAGGAAGAATTAAACAGTGGGCCTAAAGCAGAAACTTGTAGTACACCAAAATTTACATTGCTCAGTTTATGCCGAGTTTTTCTCTTCCTGGTGTTCCGATATAATCAATAATGTTTAATATTATTATTTGACTCGTGCAAATAGTGACGTAAACACCGGCAACAACCAATAAATGTTCTCTTTTCAGCACCAAATGGAAGCTGAAAGGCGAGTACTAGAACATCTGGCTGTCAAATAATTAAGAGCACAAACTTATCCAATTTACATTATTATTATTATTATATATTACTATATGCCTGCAATGCAAATATATTGCTTTTCACAGTCTTTGGCCGCTTTATTAGGTACAATGGTTTAATTGTTCAATTGTTCTCATACATGTCTTGCACCAATTTAACGCTCTATCTCTCTGCGATACTACAACTTCTCTCTCTCTCCTCACTGTCTAACCTTTCGTACAACTCATCATAGGCCTTCTGTTTAGCCTTTGCTACCTCTCTTTTTGTCCTACGCTTCATATCCTTCATATCTCTTTATACTCCTGCTTACTCTCTTCAATCCTCTCCTTGTCCTACTTCTTCTTCGCTGAATAACCTCCTGCACTTCCTAGTTCCACCACCAAGTTTCCTTGCTGTCTTTTACCTGTCCAGATAGCACACCAAGTACCTTCCTGCTTGTCTGTCTAATCGCTGTTGCTGCTGCTACCCAGTCACCAGGAAGCCTTTCTCAACTCCTTTCTGAAATCCTCACACCATTTATCCTTTCTCAACTTCCATCATTCTGTCCTCTTGTCTACATTTGCCTTCCTCCTCTTCCTAACAACCAGAGTCATCCTGCAAACCACCATCCGATGTTGTGTAGCTACACTATCCACTGACACTACCTTACAGTCTCCAATCTCTTAAGTGACCTCATCTACATAGGATGTAGTCCACCTGAGTGCTTATGCCTCCACTTTTGTAGGTCACCCTGTGCTCCTCCTTCTTTTGGAAATATGTTTTTACCACTGCCATTTCCATCCTTTTTGCAAAATCCTTTCCACTTTGTCTCCTGCACACACAAAATGTCCACCTTTCTTCTCTCCATCATGTCAGCCAGTTCTCGACCTTTTCCTGTCATCGTCCCTACATTCAGGGTTGCTCTCCTCAGTCTTACCCTCTTGACTCTCCTGTTCTTTCTCCATCTCCTCACCCGCTTCTCGTCGTCTTCGGCAAACAGTAGCTGTCTAACCTTTCGTACAACTCATCATAGGCCTTCTGTTTAGCCTTTGCTACCTTTCTCTCTTTGTCCTACGCTTCATCTCTTTATACTCCTGCTTACTCTCTTAAATCCTCTCCTTGTCCTATTTCTTCTTCGCTAACATCTTTCTCTGAATAACCTCCTGCACTTCCTAGTTCCACCACCAAGTTTCTTTGCTGTCTTTTACCTGTCCAGATAACACACCAAGTACCTTTCTGCTTGTCTGTCTAATCTGAAGAAACCCAGGCCAAATGTTCCAGCATATGTATAACATCTTATCCCAGTACCTAAAGGCAGTCAGGATACATCAGGCTAGCACATGGAGGCCTCCTGCACCGTTAATGACCCAGGATGTTGCAGGCAGCAGAACATTATCCACAGTGTCTCTAGACACTGTCACGTCTGTCACATAAACTCAGTGTGAACCTGCTCTTATCTATTCAGAGCAAAAGGTGCCAAAGGCAAAATAAAAATCTTGTTCTCTGGCAGATTCCAATCACCCTGCACAGTGTTGGGCACCCTGCACAGGTTAAGCACAAGTCCCAATTGTAGATTTCAGACCCACATACCCCCTCATGGAATCTGTTTCTAATAGTTTGATCAAAAACATGCTTATAAGTGGCCTGCTCGAGGCCATTCTCCAGGGCTCTGATAGTGTTCGTACTGTTCCTTCTTGCAGGCCGATGTAGCGGTCCTGTTGCTGGGTTGTTGCCCTCCTGCGGCCCACTCCACGTCTCCTGTTGTACTGGCCTGTCTTCTGGTATCTCCTCCATTTTCACAGACACAGCAGACTTTCTTGCCACAGCCCACATTAATGTACCATTCTGGATGAGCTGCAATACCTGAACAACTTCTTTGGGTTGTAAACATCCCAAATGGGGATGTCTAAATAAATCATCCCGAATGGATGCAACCACCTTATACCCACTCCTTTTGTTAGTCTGAGCAGACAAGAAGGGGCTCAGAGCTGATCTTTGATGCTGTCCAACCTCCACCTTAAAGCTATGTTCCACTTCTAATGCATAGCTGTCTCTGCTGTTCTTGTACATGTCTTGAATCAGTCTATTTTTCAGCCACTCTAAACTACCTCATGCAACACCCCAGTTCCTCCCTCGGCGCCCTGTCATAAGCTTTGTATAAATCCACAAAGACACAATGGTGCTCTTTCTGACCTTCTCTATATATTTATATTTTTCTTAAAGCGGAGTCTGAATTCCACTCAATGAAGATTTGGGAAAGAGTAGTGGAAGCTTTGCTTAGACAAGAGGTCACAGAAGTGAAAGAGCATCACAGATCACATCGCAATTTTTGCTTTGAGAATGGAGATGGAGAAGTACAGGTGCATCTCAATAAATTAGAATTTATTATGACGAAGACATTAGCATTCATTGACACACTCTACAAGGAGGGTATGCTACAACAGGTCATTGCTAAAGACAGGTCAACAACAGGTCATTGCTAAAGGCATGGCTATTCACAGAGTAATGTATCCAAGCATATTAATTGAACATTAAGTAAAAGGAAAAAATGTGGTAGAAAAAGGTGCACAAGAAACCGGGATAACCACAGCCTAGAAAGCATTCTCAAGAAATGGCCATTCAAAAATTTGATGGAGATTCACAAGGAGTGGACTGATGCTGGAGTCAGTGCTTCAAGAGCCACTACACAAAGACATATCCAGAACATGGGCTACAACTGTCGCATTCCTTATAAAGCCACTCATGACCAAGAAAGAAAAAGAACTAGACTGTTGCTCAGTGGTCCAATGTGTTGTTCTCAATCAAGTTCCCAGAGTCTGGATGAAGAATGAAGAGGCAGAGATTCAAGCTGCTTGAGATCTATGTGATATTTCCACAATCAGTGATGGTTTTGGGAGCCATGTCATCTGCGGGTGTAGGTCCACTGTTTCATATCAAGACCAAAGTCAGTGCAGCTGTCTACCAGGTAATTTTACAGCACTTCATGCTTTCCTCCGCTGAGAAGCTTTTTGGAGATGGAAATGGTATTATTTAGCAGGACTTGGCACCTGTCCACACTGCCAAATGTACCAATACCTGGTGTAATAACCATAGTATCACTGTACTTGATTGGCCAGCAAACTCGCCAGACCTAAACCCCATAGAGTTATTTGTGCAAAAGGATTCCCAACCAAGTATTGAGTGCATTTACTGTAAATTCTTTTCAGTAGCCCAAAATATCTGCATTGAAATTTTTTTTAGTTGGTCTTATATATCCTAATTTTCTGAGATAAAATTATATAATATATATTATATAAGACAAAATCATCAACATTACAGAAATAACCTCTAGAAATAAATCACTGTGTTTGTAATGAATATATATAATGTATGTATTTTGGTGTTTGCATTGAATTACTAAAATAAATTAACTTTTTAATGATATTCGTATTTATTGAGATGCACCAGTAAATAGGTCAGAAATAGCTCCACTGTTGCTTTGTGGATTTTTGCCACTCACAATTATGTAATATTGGATCATTTTAATTAATAAATAAATGACCAAGTATAATATTTTTGTCTCTTGTTTAACTGGGTTCACTTTATCTAATTTTGTTAATTGTTTTAAAATCTGATGATGTCTTAGGTCATATTTATACAGAAATATAGAACATTCATAGGGGTTTACAAACTTTCAAGCATCACTGCACATGGTCAGACAAAACATTATATAGATTAATTACAGTATTAAGGAAATTAATGCTATGGTATTTTACTTCCCTAACGCAGTGACTATAAGTCAATGGGCATCTAATTCATATATACCTGGGCATTGTTTGGTCCGCAGGTCACATCTGGTCCATTGACACTTCTTGTCCTGTGCGGTCATTCACAAACAAGAAATGTAAATGAAAACAAGTTTAAAACATTTTACATGTACGCATGCAAAGGTGGCAGGTGCGCGCATACCTACACAACTGTCATCTCATCAAAGAAATATATTTACTTACAGAAGAGAAAACCTGTATGCTTAGTTCGTGATGCAAAATACCTTGTGTTCAAGAAAAAAAAAAATTTAAACAAGCAAGCATGCAGAAACGTACAAGAAGTTGTCTGATGAATGGGTCAAGGAGTTGGATTCCTTGCTGGCTAAACTGTAAAACCAACAAATATTTTCCCCAAAACTTCATGCATTCAGTAACGCAGATGCCAAGGCAAGTTATGTTTATATCGCACAAAACCACTAGAAACAGTAAATCGTTTTCTGATGGAGAGATCATTAAAGAGTGATTATTGGGCTCTGAAGCTCTAATATGTCCAGATAAAAATGATCCAAACACTAATTCAAACACAGATCATTACTGACGTGCATCTCTTAGCTGTCCTTCATATTACCACCTTTGACCTTTAGCCACATTATAGTGAACTTTTATTCATTCATTTTCTATTCCCACTTAATCCTAGTTCTAGGGTCACTGGAAAGCCGGTGCCCTCCTGGCAACTCTGGGTGCAAGGACAGGAAGAAAACCTAGACAGGGCGCCAATCCATCATAGGGCACACAAAATCCAAACAATCACACTCACATTCACACCCTATTGGGAAATTTAGAGACACTAATTAACCTATGCATGTCTTTGGAATGCGGGAGCAAACCGGAGTACCGGGAGAAAACCCATGCGAACCCAGAGAAAGATTTCCTGAATCGCCCTACCCCGATTCTGACTGACCCCAAAAATTTGGGTGTAAAACTGAATGATATAACTGTACCCTCCCCCAACCCCTAAACACCACATGAACAATGTTGTAAAAATCAACAACCCATCAAAACAAATCCACATATAAATCATGTTTGAAGAATTCCTAAAGCAGACTAAACTGTTTAAGCCCCCCACAGAGTATTTACTGATGGAACAAAATAAAGAAAGAAATAAATAAAAATAAAAACCAGCACATTGTGTGGGTATAGTAAAGTGTAAAGGGAACAGGTGGTACTAACCAGTTGTCTAACTTAGTCGCCTCTTCGAGCACAATAGAGACCACTTCTATATATGTTCAAATTTAGGTAAGCATTAAACTTAATCCCATTTAGACTTAGTAAAATAAAAAAATATATAATAACAATAACACTGTGGAGATTATTGCTATTTTTTTTCTCTGCTAAAACACATCACACAGACTAAACAGTAAGACTTTACAAACAAAAAGTAGTAGTCCCTCCCACTACTCAGGTGCTCAACACCAGCCCAAGTGGCCCATAGATAGCACTATAGAAAAGGGAAATGCGTTTTTGCCCCAACCACCGAAGACCTAGAGCTACAATTCCTGATTCCTGTTTCCTGATCCATACAGTCTTTATCTAAAAAAGGTACATAGAAAGGCTAAGCTCTGCCCACTTGGATTTTTTGCTAATTAGCATAATGTTCAAAATCTACTTTGTTGTAAACATCTCTCAAGCCGGTTACCGCACGCTCCCCGTGTCGCAGAACAGAATACCGTTGAGCCCAATTTGAAATATAACAGTAGTTTTATTAAAGAAGTCTTCCTGGAGAAGTAGACCGGTCGTCTCTTATGCTGAGATCAAGAATCAGAGCAGATCAAGAATCAGAGCAGA
>JAOUQV010322343.1:0-12079 GCA_028565295.1 Aspidoras spilotus
GGCAGAAAGGTACTTGGTGTGTCATCTGGACAGATGAAAGACAGCAAGGAAACCTGGTGGTGGAACAAGGAAGTGCATAAGAAGAATGGTTTTTTATATGTCATCAAAATAGCATTCCTAATGCTCTGTGGAAAAATTGGAGCTTGTTGTGCACCATCCTATTCCATTCTTGCTACTAATACAAAACAAAACTATGGAAAGACATAGCCAGCCACAAATGCAAATAATTAAACCACAGAGTTGTCTAGCTCTGCAATATCTATTTATTTAAGGTGATTAACACATTTAAAATCTAGACAGCAAACCAACAAAATAGTATTTTAAAGCAAGAATTAAAATACTGGCAATGAACACGATGATTAGCATCATGATAAGGTAATTAAATTCTTCATTAACACACCTTCTTTAAATGACATTGGCATTGTCATATGCCATAATCACTTTACGATGGTTGACTGCAGAGATGTGTTCTGTGGGACACAAATAAGATGACTGAGCCAATATTGTGGACCAATATTTTGTCAGCTATAAGGGCAATTTAAAGACACCAATTAGCCTATCATATTGGACTGTGGGAGGAAACCAGAGCAAATTAAAAGAATCAAAACCACGACTATCTTGATGTGATATTTTAATATTACCACATAACTTTTACCTAGTACTAGATGTCTTCTGGAAAACATTGTTCATCATTTCAGAAAAAAAGTCTAAAAGGTCAGGCTACTAGATGAATATGCAAACTCCATACAGAAATTCTTGTTGTGTCAAGTAATTCTTGCTGTGAGGCGACAGAACTACCCGATTTGCCACTGGCCACCCTTGTTAGTATTGTACTGCATACATTATAAAGGGTAAAAGTGACACAACATGCTGCCATAGCTACAAATAAGAAGGTACCTGTTCTGGTCTGGCTATCCTGCAGCAATGATCTATCTGCAGTAGGGAATGTGTGGAGAATTTTAATAAAATAAAAAAAAAACATAAAAAACCGTGACTCCTTACTATTGACTGTTTTTAAGATTAAAATGGGATAAAAAAATTGATATAAATATACCTGAAAATATTGGTGTCTTTAGTGGAGACAAAATTTTAATGTTGTAAAAGAGAACGTCAACATTATAAAGTGGTAAATGCTTTTCCTGCCCAAACTTATTTTTTGTCCATGTTCTTCAGAAAACATTGGAATTTAAACATTGTTATCATGTGCTTACCCAAGACAAAAGCATTAGTGTGGCCAGACAATATGTTATGCAAGGAGGCCACAGAGTAAAACTTTCCACAGTTTTTCTACAGTTATTTTCAAAGAATTCCTTTTTCATATTATACACATCTTGCTCCCTAATTGCAACATACACTTACACTGGCCATTTAATTAAGTACACCTGCTCGGACCCTTACTAGCCTTTTGCCAGGGATGTAAGCAGCCTCCAAAGCACCCGGGTAGCAAACGAGGGTTAGGTTGCTTTTCCGAGGGCCCTTCAGGCATATTGATTTAGCGGTACTAGGAATCAAACCAGAGACCTTTCATTCCAAGGCCGGTTCCTTAACCACAAGCCTGTGACATAAACTGTATTTTTGTCCACTTTATTCTTATTTCGGTCCTAGCTTTATGTGTATACTGTTGATGTCGGAACATTTCAATGTTGCCTTGACATTATTGGTTAATATTTATTTGAATTTACTTATGCTTTGCAGTAATATGATATTTGTAGGACATAGAACATTTGTGTGACATTATAGGAGTGGAAAGTGTATTTAATAGAGCAGCATATCATTATTAAAAGATGTGTTTTGCAAATGTCAAACAGAAATCTGAAAAATGTGGAAAATGTGAATATAAAAGATAAAACAAGAATTTGTTTAACAAAATGTGAATGCCACATAATAATAAATGATTACGTCTATATTTGTCTAGTATGTATAGTCATTAATGTTTTAACATAAGGTCAGTTTTCTTGAAGTCATCATCTGTTGACTGACTGAGACTTGACTGTGGAGTGTAAAATATTTGTTCATGTTTATTCCTAATCTGTTTATAATTCATGGTTTCTGAGTGTAACTTTAGGCTGTCCATCATGTTCCTCAGAAGCCACCAGAAATTTCAGGAGAAATATAGAATTAACCTAGCATTTAATTTTTTTAAGGTTCAAGTGCTAAATGTTTTGTTAAAGAACATGTGACCATCTCAGTCTCCAGAACAGTGTCAGATTCTCCAAGACATTCAGTAGAACATAATAGCTGAGTTATTTGCAAAAATGTATTACAATGCACACCAAATATTAACTTTCTTAATTTATAAGAATGAGTTGCAGTTTATATATTTTTTATTTCATGTGAAAGTATTTTCATTACAAACCCGATTGCAAAAAGGTTGGGACAAAGTACAAGTTGTAAATAAAAATGAAATGCAATGATGTATAAGTTTCAAAATTCCATATTTGATTCAGAATATCAACATAGATGACATATCAAATGTTTAAACTGAGAAAATGTATAATTTAAAGAGAAAAAATAGATTATTTTAAATCTTAAGAAAGTACAACTGTCTGTAAACGTCTGGGGACAGAGGAGACAAGTTACTCAAGTTGAGGAATAGGAATAGGCATTTTTTCTAATGTGGGTTTCTAGTTGCCTAACTGTCTTAGGTATTTTTTGCCATATCTTCCGTTTTATGATGCGCCAAATGTTTTCTGTGGGTGAAAGTTTAGTACCCAGACCCTTCTTCTACACAGCCATGATGCTGTAATGGATGTAATATGTGGTTTGTCATTGTCATGTTGAAAAAAGCAAGGTCTTTCTCTGAAAGAGACGTTGTCTGGATGGGGGCTAGAATCTAGAAACTGGATATACCTTTCAGCATTGATGGTGTCTTTCCAGATGTGTAAGCTGCCCATGCCACACACAGTAATGCAACCCTATACCATCAGAGATGCAGGCTTCTGAACTGAGCGCTGATAACAACTTGGGTCGTCCTTCTCCTCTTTAGTCCGATTGACACGACATCCCTGATTTCCATAAAGGACTTCAAATTTTTATTCGCCTGACCACAGTTTTCCACTTTGCCACATTCCATTTTAAATGAGCCTTGCCCGGAGAAGATATCTGCGCATCTTGATCTTGTTTAGATATAACTTCTGTTTGAACTATAAAGTTTTAGTTGGCAACGGCAGATGGACCGGTAAATTGTGTTCACAGATAATGTTCTCTGGAAATATTCCTGAGCCCATTTTCTGATTTACAATACAGAAGCATGCCTGTATATGATGCAGTGCCTTCTAAGGGCCAGAAGATCAACCAATATGGTTTTCTGGCCTTGACCCTTACGCACACACAGTATAGATTCTTTTAGATTCTCTGAATCTTATCCAGTTCTCTCCCTCATTACAAAGAAATATGCAGTAGGTTAACTGGTGTCTCTAAAGTGGACTGTGTGTGTGTATGTGCCCTACAATATTGTGGCAACCTGCCTTTGGTTGTACCTGCCATTGTGCCCAGAGTTGCTGTGTGGGAACTGGCTGGCCAGTGACCCCATGTGATTTAAGCAGACAATAATAAATGAATAAAAGCACATTTTACACATTTTACAATTATTTTATATTAGTTGTATTCACTATAACTTACACTACTTAGTCCTTTATTATACCCTTGATTTTTTAAATGTCTGGTGTACTGATGTAAATTATAGTACAATCAATACAATTGTCCAGTTTTAATAATATCATTGTTTATTTAGAAATATTTATTATGCTTAAATATGGTTGCTTTGTATGTAATTCATTCGCTCATCGATTAGATTAATAGATTAAAGCCTATGATCAGAATCAAATATGGTGGCTGTTATGTACAAATAATATTCCTAAAATTTTCCTAAAATGACCTCATGTTGACTTTACTTAAAAAGCTGGGTGCAAAGAAAGTTGTGTTTTAGGGAAATCAAACACATCATCTGTTTCAGTGCTCTGAAAGGAACAAACAGACAGTATAAATCATTCAGAACTAAAAGATTTATTGTGGTTACTCATATAATGTGTCAAAACATCACCGTAAAATACGTCATTTACTTATGAACAATTGCATGACGTTATCAGATTAGGAAATGTAGTCAGTACAACAGACTAGTAATAGCATATCAAACATTTGCAAATGCAAAACAAAAATGTTTGCAAATAAATCACAAACCAAATGCAAATGTGGGGAAAAATTGGCTGTGAAAGGCCAAGCTCTAATTTGTTAAACTAAATATATATGGATTTGTAAAAAAGATGACAACATGTCAAATACATTGTATATGAGTTATTTTATCATTGCACATACATTTCATTACAGACATTTTATTTGATTCACCTTGCTAGACCACTTTTTCCTTTAGTACTGCCTTAATTCCTAATGTCATACTTTCAACAGAGATGGTATTCTGCATTTCTTGGTTGTAATGAGTGGTTATTTTAATTGCTGTTGCATTTCTATTATCTCAAACCAGGCTTCCCATTCTCCTCTGATTTCTCACATCAACAAGACATTTTTTACCATTTTTTGTAAACCCTAGAGATGGTTGTGCTTGGAAATCCCAGTAGATCAGCAGTTTCTGAAATGCTTATACCAGGCCGTCTGGCACCAACAACCCTGCCACCTTCAATGTCACTTTTTTAAATCACCTTTCTTTCCTATTCTGATGCTTGTTTTGCAATTCAGCAAGTTATCTTGACCACCTCTACATGCCTAAATGCACTGAGTTGCTGATATATATAACAATATTTGTTAATATGCAATTGGACAGGTGTACCTACTAAAGTGTACATACAGTATATGCGCCAACATAACATGAAGTGTTACACTAAAAGCAATAGAAAATCTCCAACATTAATATTTTACAAGGATTATAAATAATATTCACACAGTGCCTAAATAAACTCTTCAGGTATATTACAACCATGACCCTGAGTGCAACATACAGTAAGTCTGTAATTGAACACATTGCATTTTAGTGTATAAAAGGGAAATTCGATGAAAAAAGAATTACAATGTTGGGGATTGTGCTCTAATATTTTTTCACAGAATACACACACACATTCACAAGAATTATGAAAAGAGTATTTTGCTGTTGTTTGTAATAATGCCATTCATTTTATATTTTATTGTACAAACATGATAAAAATAGCAGGGTTCGACTTTTTTAAAGTGCACAGTTAACATGTGTGTGCTTTAGGAATATCAGTAAAACAATAGTTGCTTATTTCACAAACGTTTGAATATATATGAGAAGAGAAGTATACATTGAAAAGGTAGATGTTAGATAAACTTCATGATTCAGTCCTGATTTTTAATCATGTAAAGCTGCTTGGCAACAAAAACAAAAGAAAACAGAATAAAAAATACTTTATTAAATAAAATTGAATTGAGCTTAACTTAAATTGAAATGTTGGTGTCTTTCTTTCATTTGAGCAGAATCAAAAGCATGGGATGAAAGAGAGTTTCCCAGCCCTGTGAAGATACAGCACTGGATGTGCAAAGCCTGAAAATATTATTAAGTAGAAAATCATAGTCATGTATTTCCATTTCTCTGTTTTTGGTAGAAAATCTAACAGAGATATAAAAATCATCATTGGGAAATAAGTAAGAATCATAAAAACCAAAATAATCAAAATCAACCAGAAAGCCTTCCTCTTCATTCGATTGGACTCCAAATCACTTACTGCCAATTTCTCACCAGGTTTCGGTTTGCTTAAAGCCTTAAGCACTGCGATAGAGCAGAGAATCTTAACAGCACATGTAATTATGTACTCTGGCAGTAAAATATAATATATTGTATTTCTATAAAGTAAATGAATAGAAAGGACACTGATTCCTAGAATGATTATCCATGTAACACCTGAACATGCAATGCGATATGTTACTGGTCTGTATTTTAAAAAAATTACAGGGTAGATCACTGCCACATATCTCTCCACACAAACACAGCACTGGAAGAATGGGCGGCTGATATTGTGTAGACAAGACAGCACTAAAAGAGAATATAACAAAGGGCTTTCTTCATCAATTTTAAAGCATATGACATTGACAATATTAGGCAATGCACAGAAGGAAATGATGATCTCACATACACAGAGGTTAAGTGAAAAGAATTCCGTTGCTAATCTGTTTCTTGCATTTGTTAAAATCAGCCAGAAAACATATGAGTTGAGTGGGAGACATATAACCAGCACCATTGTGCTGAGACAGACAAGTGCAGGAAACACAAATCCAGGAATATTATCATTAGGAGAGAAGAAACATGAAGAGTTTATAGCCATTTTCCAGTCCGTGTAACAAAATTCCTGAGGAGGATAAAATAAAGTACATAAATGGGTCAGTTAAGACAAATTATGATAAAGAATGCATAAATATGTTGTGTAATAAATTTATAACCATTCTACGTGTCTAGGCACTATTATAGTCACATTCTAAGAAAGACGTATACAGACATTCCGTTTATTCCAAATATATTTATTTTGCCATATGTTGTTCATTTTAACCTTTCATGAGAAATGAATTTAAAGGTTACTCACTCAGTAGTATTTAGAAAGCCTACTAGGTTGCCAGTAGTGTATTATATACAGTCACCACACAACTGAATCAGGAGACACCGAATGGTTGATAAGACAAATAAGGATGGGATTCCCTTCTGAGTCTGGTTTCACTCAAGTTTTCTTCCTCTTATCATCTCAGGGATTTTCTCACCACTCTCACCATCCAGCTTGCTCATTAGGGATAAAGAGATAAAGGAAAACTTATCAAATCTTCATGATTATATCCTGTAACTAATTTCTGTAAATCTGCTTTGTGACAATTTTCCATTGTAAAAAGAAATATTTGAATTGAATATACATGTTTAAATGGTATAAGTTTGTGGAAATAGGAGAAGGTTCTGTGATATACGTATGCTTTATATACAGTATGTATTTTTGTTATTATGGTTCAGTTAAACTAATTACAGACTAGTGAACACAACCTTATTGAAACTTTAACTTGTTAATTTCTGTAGATGTTTTCGCTGACAAAGACATTATACAGGAAAACCTTCCAACATTGTAGATCTACCAGATTGGTATAAATTATAATACCGTAAATATCTAAAAACTGGTTTGCCCTTTCACAAGGTTAGATTCATGAATTCATTATGGAACTGGGTCTTTTTATACTTTTTACAAAGTATATAGTGTAGTATGCGAGGTATACATCTGCACTGTAGTTATACTTTACTTCTTCTTTCTCCTGGTTACTTTTCTCCTGTCACTTAAGCTGTAAAGCCTTTGCAATGTCTAGAATGATAATTATTTATCCAGGCTGATATTCAAATGTGCAAAGCATACAAAATCATATAAATGGATGGATCTAAACTCTGCTACATGTGAAAATAAAGTCTTCTTTCTTATCATTATGGAAACACTTCAACTTTCCTAATGTACAGTGGAAAACTAAATCTTTAGATAATGTTAATAAAATAAACCTGGATACAAATATTTACCTTTTTTCAAGAGTGCCAAACCTTCCAACTTATTAATGTATATGCTTGGTCTCTCAATTCAAATGGTTAAGATCTCTGAGCAAAAGGAATGGATTAGATACATACTGTTCTCGTATTGTTTATACTTAACAAAAAGAAATCTAATTTTATTAATGCTATTAATATTAAATGTATATTCACACAAATTATTCACAAAAAATTAGAGTTTTAAAATCTTGTTGATATTCCTTAAATTGTTTATATAGCCTGTGAAATTGTGATGAGGGAGGGTAAAACTCACGTGGTTACGTGGTGAGTTTATCAAAACAATATATTTATCAATATCCCCATGAGTACATAACTATGAGTACATGAGTACATAACTATAGTCTCATTCCATGCACGTTATTGTATATAATAATGGTAATAATACTGTATTTTGCACTTCTGGTTGGATGCTAACTGCATTTCATTGGCTATGTACCTGTACTCTGCACAATGACAATAAAGTTGAATCTAATCTAATCTAATCTAATCTAATCTAATCTAATCTAATCTAATCTAACTGAAATATGACCTTTATGAGTCAAGCAGGTCAAATTAAAATGAAAGAAACATATTTCCTGTTTAATGAGATGATAATTGTTTAATAATAATCTAAAACATTTAATCAGGGAATTAAAAAATCAATAGTGATTGTTCAAGCTAACAATGAAATGTAATAACATTTAAAATAATACAAAAACACAAATTGTCTTTAACATTGGCTGGTAGCAACATGAATGGAATAAAAACACATGTATTTGCAAACAAAGCGGTAGCTAATTATACAGCCCAAGATGCAGTATATTTCATATTTCTGTTAAACTTGCTTATTATTGAATATAATATACATTTAGCTACGATTTTTACAATATTTATTTTTTTGGTTTAAGTTATCAGGATTATTTTTAAATACATTTCAGGAATAGTCAACCACAAGGGTGGATAAAAAAAAACTTAAGCATGAACTAGATATACAAAACAGGAGGGAAACAGAGCCAGGACATGCAATAGAATCCTTACTTGGCCAGAGAGTGTGGGATATGGACTTAACTAGGTCAGAAGCATCATAATAATAAAGTCTTGAGAGACAAAATGGCATCAAATAATTCCTGTGTGGTTTTGACTAAAGCTCCCTTTCTGTGTTGATCCCTGGGCATGCAGCTTTGATGATCACAGACAAGCAGGTGGAACTGGTGGGTAGTGCTCATTTACTAATTTATTTGCAAGACAGCAAGCTGAGAACACAGCAATGCGTTATACACTTTTTGATTTGATTATCTCTTTCCTAGCAACCTGTCAAGTAGGTGATGCAAACTCACTGAGGCCATAAAGTCCGTCACAAAACTTCAAGGAGTACAAAGAAAGTGATAGGAGTGATAGGGTGGGGTTTGAACCAATAACAAGAAGAATGGTCATGCTTATGCATATGTTAAGAATATGAATCTGTCTGCTACCATGAAAACAATATTGCTTCTACTACCCTTTATCAACGTCTCCTTAGAAGGAATCGACATGCTCACACCTTTAGAATTCACTCCACATATTTGTTGTTATGTGTTTTAATGGATTTATGTCTGTAATATAATATAATATAATGTAACGCAACATAACATAACATAACATAACATAACATAACATAACATAACATAACATAACACTTCTTTTGGCTTCTCTCATTATCAGGGGTCGCCACAGTGAATCAATCTTTTCCAGTCACTCTGTGCTCTGCATCTTCTGCATTCACACCAACTACCTGCATGTCTACATTGAATACATCAATATATCTCCTCTTTGGTCTTCCTCTCTGCCTCCTACCTGGCAGCTCCATCTCTAACATCCTCTTACCAATATATCCATTGTCACTCTTCTGCACATGTCCAAACCATCTCAGTTTGCCCCTTTCTAACTTTGTCTCCTGATTTTCCGACTTGTACTGTCCCTTTGATATTTTCATTCCTAATCATGTCCATCCTGGTCACTCCTAACAAAAACATCTTAAGCTCTTCAACCTTCAGCTCTGCTTCCTGTTTCTTAATCAGTGCCACTGTCTTTAAACCATAAGTAAACTTTTTCTTTAACTTTTGCTCCGACTCTATTGTCTTGCATCACTTCTGACAATTTTCTCCATCCACTCCATACTGCCTGTACTTTCTTCTTCGCCTCTTTTCCACACTTCCCATTTCTTTGTACAGTTGATCCTAAGTACCTGAATTCCTTCACCTTTGTGACCACTTCTCCCTGTAGCCTAAGAGTTCTACCTGCCTTCCTTTCATTCACACACATGTATTCTGTATTACAAGTGTTGGCTTTCATTCTCCTCCTTTCCAGAGCATACCCCTACCTTTCCAAGTTCTCTTCTAGCTGTTCCCTGCTCTCAAGAGAGATCCTGATGTCATCTGCAAGCATCATAGTCCACAGTGTTTCCTGTCTGACCTCATCTGTTAGTCCGTCAATCACCAGGGCAAACAAGACCAAAGATTTTATTAGTCGTAGCTTAGCGATGCTGCTTTATGTTTTTCTATATCTTTGTTAATTTTACCTTTACCACCATGCTCACTGCCACTTCTTAAAATCACTCCACATGCTCAGTCCACAACATTTGTTACACTACTTCCCAAATATGTGAATTAGTCTACTTTCACCAATCTTCTGCCTTCCACCATGATCCCCAATCTATCATCAAACTTTTACACATACTGAATGATTTGTTCACACCAAGATTGTGCTGCCTATAAATTTAAATGGCTGGTCAAACAATTTAAAAGACCACTCAAATCATGATTTAAAATCAATCAATTCAAATCCTAAAATAGCAGACAATAGCATACAGTACATTTATGCCCGTTTAACAGCTAATCATTTCTGCCATTTCATTTCAGCAGCATCAATTCAGTGATCTTATCTGCACTGAATGCCGGAATACATCAATTCAGATGGTATTTTCTGTGTTGTCTAGATAGAGAGCCCATAGCAGACTGAAATCTTAACACAATTCTAGTAGTACTGTTTTCCATTTTACACATCATTGTGTTGTGTGGAGTATGCAAAAATTATATATATATATATATATACTAAACCCCAATTCCAGTGAAGTTGGGACTTTGTTTAAAACATAAATAAAAACATAATGATGATTTGCAAATACTTTCTCAACAATATTTAATTGAATACAATACAGATATATTTAATTAACAATATATTTAATGTTCAAATGGGTAAAATGGATTGTTTCACTCATTTCAAATTTGAAACACGTTCCAAAACATTGGATTGGGGCAGGGCAAGAAAATACTGGGAAATTTGAGGAATAGTAAAAATGCCTGTTTGGAACATTCCACACATACAACATTTACAGGGCTGTGTAGACTTTTATATCCACTGTATATATTTCCATGATAAAATAATTGTATATATTAACACATAAAAAAAATCACTGAAACCACATTGTAGGCAACCCACTTTATAAATCGATAGACAATAAAGTGAGAGCCAATACAGGGTGCTTTGTGACTTTTGCCTTGCACACTGGCTTCTCCATGACCCTGAATAAGATTAAGCCAGAATAAAAAATTTATAAATGCATGAATTGTATCCCTTGTTTACTTATAATCAAACAAGTTGAGGTAGAGAAAAGTAAGTAGTAGAGATGTAAGTACAGGTTTAATACACAGTACGTGAAACAGACAAATCAAATAAATAAACCAATACTTAAAGTTGAAAAATTCAGGTGCAAGAACAAATATATGCATACACATATAAACATGCCGCTTCACAAATAAAGAAAACGGCTTAAATAGGGAGTGTGAGTAAACTAAACAGGGTCTGATGTTTGGCCTTAAATTAAATCACCAGTATTTGGGGAATAGAGAACTGGCAAAATTGCTGAAAGCTAGGTATGGCCATCTTGCATGGCTGCTAAGGATTTTGGGAGTTATATTTCAGGGCTGGAGCAGTGGAGCTTTGACATAATATTAATGTGTTTATGACATTATGATGTTTACATGCATTACAATATCTGTACATTGACTAAGCAACTCAAGTTCAGCAACACAGTTTAAACACAGCACAGTGACCAATGACATCACATCTAGTAAAATAGATAGCACAGATTACTTGTCATTCAAGAAGAGAATTTACATATACATTTGCAATACATATACATATGCAATTATCAGACACTGTTATACAGAGCAACTTGCAAAAGTGCTTAGTCATTAACAGAGAATATCTAACGCTAATGTTGACAGACTGGATATCAAAGTACTGAGACCTAAGACACTGAAAGTAATCAGATATACATTACCCAGTACAAACAATTACAGGCAAAACATTGACAGGTTTATCAGTCCATTAATTAAAAAAAGACAGTTGAGAGTATGACGAAACCAGCCATTAGAGAGCACAAGCCAGTGTATTTCTAGTGCCCGTCCCAAGCCCGGATAAATGGTAAGGGTTGCGTCAGGAAGGGCATCCCGCATAAAACATTTGCCAAAAATTAAAATGCGTGTTACTGATTGTTACTTCATACCGGATCGGTCGCGGCCCGGGTTA
>JAOUQV010322391.1:0-12075 GCA_028565295.1 Aspidoras spilotus
ACAGGTGTTTCAGTGTCTTACCCCTGTATGTATGTATGTATGTATGTATTCACACAGACCGCCACAATTGGTACTGTTCTTATTCGCTTTAATAAAATCTAGATTCCTGCCAAGTAAGGCAAACAGCAAAAATACTCTTGGAGACATAGAAGACTGATTTTTATTCTACAACGTCGTTATATTATTAATACAAGGAGAAAACATGACTAGTTGTATATGACATGACTGCGCTTTACCATCTGCCATATTTTTCTGTGTAACGGTGGCAAGGAAAAACTTCCTGAGTAACTAAGGAAGAAAACTTGAGAGAAACGAGACTCTTAAGGGAAACCATTAATATCGTGATGAAATGTGATGAAATCTGTTTAGATCTAATGCATAATTCTTTAACTTTCTTTCTTCATCTTTCTGCTTTTTCCCTGCCATGATCTGGCAATGTTGTACGCCAGATGCCCTTCCTGACACAACCCTTACCACTTCGTGCTTAGGATATGACAATTTAGCTTCTCCAATTAACCTAACATGCATGTCTTATGAATGCAGGAGGAAACCGGAGTACCCAGAGAACCCGTGCGAACACTAACAATAAAATATAGTGTGGGCCATTTATAAGGGTATGTGTGTGTGTGTGTGTGTTTATGTATCTGTATGTATGCATATAAATGGGCCACCCGGTATAACAATAATATAACACTATGTAATAATAATCTGAACGGGCAGTTGGAGGGCAGGTGCAGGGTCACTGACATCTCCTGTTTCCTCTAACGTATTAGGTGTAGCTCATCCGAAAAAGTGGAGAAGAGAGAGAATACAAAAGAGAAAAGGAGAAAAATGGTATTTATGTACCACAGGCATTTTTAAGTTTTAAGCCATGCTTTTAAATTTTATCACGACCAACCCAAATGCAGCACTGCTGTGGTATGCCATCATGGATTTGCTCAGTAGTATAAAGTATACAGTCTGACTGAACATCCTAATTTCTTGTTAGTCATTGCAGCACCACTCTGTTAAACAGTTTTAAACAGTTTAGGGTTTATAGAAGGTTTTGTATTGGTATATTACCAAGTCAGTGTGATTTGTTGGTCATGTTGGTCTTCATATTTTCCTCTTGGTGTCAAGCCAGTTTTTATTCAACTGATTGGTTGATGAAACAACTAAGAGAAATGCACACAGAGTGCTTCGTGTTCCTATAATTTGACTTGAATGTGTTTGTTTTACCCACACAATTATTCACCTTTTGTGCTGTGAAACCATCACTGTTTAGTGCAGTCTGATTCATTTAACGTGGGCGTCTTTTGTTGACTATCAGGAATTGGGCAGGAGCAATCTGTTCATTTTCAGCATTGCTGTGTGCTTTCAGGTCGTTGCCTGATTGTGATTGGGAGCCTTGCTTGTTAGCTGTTTTTCATCAAGGATTTCAAGTGACTATAGTATTTGCTGCAGGAATGGTGGATATAATCATGGGTCAAATAAGGGGAGGCGTCATATCAACAAATGAATCATGTACCAAAATTATTATTGGATACACAGTAGGAAAGATCTCAGTATTTTAAGAACTGTACACTTGCCAGATCACTTGTATGCTTTCTTGATTTCCTCATTCCTTGTACACATCAACATAAGTATTTATACAGTCACATTTGGTTGAAAGTTTTGGAAAAAGTATGACTATGTTATGTTTTAGTTATACTATAAAATTTTGGATGTATGGTCGAATGTTGTACATGAGACAATAATTTTTTTTATTTTATTTTATTATACATTTTTTTACAGTTCAGCACATGGCATTGTTTTTGTGGTTTTGTTATCCTGTCTGAGAAGTTTTAATCGTTGCTTGGTCACACCATGTCATTTATTGTTTAAACATTTATATTGTCTAATATTGTTTTATTTTGGGTTTTGCCTGTCAAGATGGAATTCATTGTTAAATGTGTTAAATCAGTGCAAAATCTTAAGAGCTGTCTGGACATTGAGTAACATGGGACTGATGTACTAACAACTAGACTTAAAAACATTGAAGCAAGAAAACCATTGTGAGATCTGTGAAGAATATCCATTTGCTGAACTGTTATGAACCACAAAAGGTCATGAACCCAGATTGGTATGATTGAATGATCTGTATTATTTAAACGTATATTTATCAAACATGTCAAAGTAATATTTTGTGTAGAAGTAAGGCCCATCTGCTTTTACCTATAAACCGTTAAACAATATGAATAGAGTAGGATTGTGGCATGTGTAAGGATTCAATAATTTACACAGTTGGTATAACTGTTCTAAATACAGTTCTTTGTAATTTCATGACGGCAACACATCTCAGAAAAGTTGGGACGGGGCAACAAGAGGCTGGAAAAGTTAAAGGTACAAAAGGTTGCAAATCATTAGGTAAATGGGCAATAGGTCATTAACATATTCAGTTATATTAGGCAGTGGCTCTCAGAAGTAAGGATGGGAAGAGGATCACCAATCTCCTGCACCAACAAATAGTGGCGTTTAAACATATCATCATCTAGAGTGCATAATATCATCAAAAGATTCAGAGAATCTTGAAGAATCTCTACGAGTAAGATTCAAGGCCGGAAAACCATACTGGTACCCGTGATCTTTGGGCTTTTAGATGGCACTGCATCACATACAGGCATGCTTATGTATTGGAAATCACAAAATGGGCTCAGGAATGTTTCTAGGGGACATTATCGGTGTACACAATTCACAGTGCCATCCGCTGTTGCCAGCTAAACTCTGTAGTTCCAGAAGTCATATCTAGCCAAGATCCAGAAGCGCAGACGTCTTCTCTGGGCCAAGGCTCATTTAAAATAAACTGTGGCAAATTGAAAAACTGTTCTGTGGCCAGAATTTCATTATAATTTTAAATTCTTTATGGAAATCAGGGACGCCGTGTCATTTGGACTAAAGAGGAGGAGGACACCCCAATGTGTTATCAGCACTCGGTTCAGAAGCCTGCATCTGTGATGGCACGGGGTTTCATTAGTGTGTGTGGCATGGGCAGCTTACACATCTAGAAAGACACTATCTATGCTGAAAGGTATATCCTGGTTCTAGAGCAACATGACGTCTCCTTCAGAGAAAACCTTACATTTTCCAAAAAGGAAAATGTCTGAACATTTGTTCATGAACTGAATCTCAAGAGAAGGTGGGTCACGCAGCAAGACAACGTCCCTAAGCACACAAGTCATTCTACCAAAGAATGATTAAAGAAAAATAAAATTAATTTTATGGAATGGGTAAGTCTATGTCCTGACCTTACTTCAATCAAAATGTTGTGAAAGGGCCAGAAGCGAGTAGTTATTATAAGGAACCCCACCAACATCCCAGTGTTAAAGCTGTTCTGTACTGAGGAATGGGCTAAAATTCCTCTAATCCGGTATGCAGTACTGATCAACAAAGATTCAATTATTATTACTGGATTATCATTCTGCAAAAGACTAAAAGCTGAAGTGTACAAATAATGAATTTGGAGTAAGACAAACCAAATCCCCAATGGGCTTCTACTACCAGACCTTTTGGTTTCCCAGGAAGCTTTCTTTACTACACTTAAAACAGCTAATGTGATTGAGTTTTTCTGATTTAGTTATCCACTCAAAAGCATTAACACTAACTAATGAAAATAAATGACTGCAAATTCTTGTGGCAATTAAGTGCTTCCTCTAGGACAGTTCAAGCCCAGTGCCCCTAATACATCACAGATCAGTGTACACACTCGGAGGAAAGTGTAATCTCCTGTCTTTGACATACATGAGCATACAGCAGGTGGTTAGTGTATGTAGAATAAATAACAATCTTGAATATGCTTGTCAGGATGTGAACTTGCACTTTCTAGACAGAAGGGTTTACTTTTGTAGGTTGCTGAACTTGGGAGTCACTTTCGATGAGTTACATTTATCCAGGTCTGTAGCCTGTTAAAAATATAGTCATGTATAGCACTGCTGAAAAATAAATCGTTTTATCATATTTAAGTCTGTCCATTTACAATTGGCCTGATATTAATTAGTAATAGCAGTATTTAAGCAATACTAACAATTTGCATATATAATGTTCCATCTTGTAGGTTATTTTATATGCACAGGTGTGTTTTTATTTGAGAGGTTGTGACATTTATTTATTTATTTTAATAAAATTGTCAATGCCGACTATGCCTTGGAAACATCACTATGTACACATCAGCTATTGATGTGTAAGGAGAAAATAAAAACTTGAAATCCAGATGTTAATCTAAGCAATGGGGACAGCTTTTCTAATTTACTGATTTTCCATTTTTCCAGGTCCCTTTTACAAATCCAACTTGGTCAGATTTAATTTTGATAATGTTCCTGAAGGGTACGATACTGAATCTTGCACTATGCACTGTATTTCAATATTGAAAGTGTTAAGCACAAATTCAGATTTTATTCAAATAATTTAAAACTGAACTGCTGACAGAATTGTCCTGTGGAATTGAGAATATTTCGAGACACCGTGATCTTTTCACACAGCACAGACAGTTTACCAAGAAACGGTCCTCTGTGATTTTATCAGCAGTCCCCTTAATTAAATGGTGTCACCACACCAAGGGATTTATGATGCAAGTAGCACCATTTAAGACACTTTCCTCCAAAGGGGAATTAAAGTCGATATTTAACCAGCCATAGCTTCTTTAATCAAAGATGAAATTAACAGCATGAAATGTCTCTCTCTCTCTAGAAGGGAGCTAACATTTCAGCAGTGCTCATGCAATTGTTTTCTTGTTGCTAGGGGTAGAGTGCTTAGGACCATGGTCTGCTTTGACTATTTACAGTAGTACGTCTAAACAGAGATGACACCACACTTTCAATACTAAATGTGGCTTAATAAACTTTAATCTGCATAGGATTTAAAAAATCTAAATCAGACCTATATGACTGTTTCCATTTGTGATATTTTATAGCTTGAATGGATTACACATGTTATTAAAAACATCCAAGCACGTATTGTTTCATGAGTGTTATTTAATATGAAAATGTTGAACCCTTTTTCCATTTTATATCTAACTTTTGTACTTTCTTAAATTATCACTGTATTAAACCTTTCTGTTGACTGTTTTGTTCGATATGTGTCTGTTTTTTTAAGCTAATAGATACTGGGGTTCACACAGAAAATCTAATTCATTCATTCATTCATTTTCTATACCCACTTAGTCCCTGTTCTGAGGTCACGGGGAAGCCAACTCTGGGCGCAAGGGCAGGAACAATTTAGAGACTATTTTTATGTTTGTTTTGAAATCTGTGCTAATGTTTGATATAAAGGGTCAGATTTTGCTCATGCCTAATCTCAGTACAGAAGCGATCTGCATTCAGAGAATGCTGGTGGATTTGATTTAAAATGATTCATGAGATGTTGCACAAACTATGGTCCATGCCAGCTCAAATGCGCACAGCTTTAAAACACTGTAATTCATGTAAAAGTAGAGGTCGTCAATGAGAGAAAAAAAATACCTTTTTACTTTACAAATAATCCTATAGCTGATCCAGATTTTATTTCATTGTTAGGGTCTAGTATTTTGGTGCATGTCGTGTTTGTGCGATAAACACTTAAACACGTTTGGTGTGTGAAAGGTATGTCTTAAAAAAAATCTTATTTCTCAGAATCTCTGACAAAGTGCATTCCTAACTACCTGCTTTAATGCAGATTAAAAAAAGGTAACATATATACTCACTATTGTCAGTGTTAAACTTCCAGCTTATCCATCTCTGTATTGATCAACCTCAACTGGTAAAGTCCACCAAATGCTCACTTCATCCAGCCGCATATCCTTTTTGTTACTCTTCAAAGCATTCGCTTTTTTTTCAGGGTTTGTAAGTAAAAACTGTAGTGACGACAGACTACAAAGCTTGTGATTTAGGCTACAGAAGAATAAAAATAATGTTCTTCTGGGAAGGTTGTGCCCCTTGATCAGATGATCAGGTATTCATTTGCTGCTGCCGTAGCGTCTGTGTTGAGCATCTCTGTCTCTCTGTAATACACACACATAGCTGACTGGCAGGGGGGAGATGATTCCCACCGGGGCTGGGCTGTTTGTCATCGTTTAGGAACATGAGTGTGATGTAGCTACTGAAAAATGAAAAGGAGGAGAGAGAAAAAATGTGCAGCTTCCATTCTTTTGTATACTAAGAAAAAAGGACTTAAGATTAATGACTAATTAAGGTTGATGGAAAAAGGTCAGTAGCCTTCAGTATTATAGTCTAAAAAGTCTGACATTAAGAGATAAAAAGACAAAGACACTATATAATGGTACTGAGGTTTTGTTTTGAAAAGGGGCATGTGTAGTTAGGGGGGCAGTAATGTGTCTAGACTTCACAATATCAGATAAAGTGTGCATGACATATTGGCCAGTCATGAGGCTATTTGTTTCCCCTGTGTACACCCCACATGAACACACACTATATGAATATTTTTATTTTTAGGGCTAACTGTTAACTATAATTCACAGCACATTCTAGCCAGTTTTCCCAAGTTGTGCACTAATTTGGTGTGCACACTGTTTTCCCATTAGTTTAAAAACAACAAAAAACCAAGGTTAAAATCAAAATAATCCGAGTTTAGTCAGTTCTTTTAACCGTGACTTTATAACTACAGTCAAGGCGTTTCTTTATGCTGGATATTATTTATTTTCTTACTGAATATTTCAATCTCTACCAGTCAGTTTCATGAGACTCAGTTTGTGGTTTTTGATAAAATTTCAGATAAAATAAGGAGCACTGTTTATTTTTTTTAATCCTCTTTGTGAAATTATACCCCACAGAGTCATCTGCACACAGCAGACTAAAAGTAAACGACCAAGCATCTGATTTGTGAGATAAACTGAACTGACATTTATAATACAAAGAGGAAGTACATTTGTGTGTAGCCCGCACTTCACTAGTGCCGAATTCATTTAAGGAACTTCACAACTGAAAGTCAGTATTGCTCCTAGCTGCTTTCAGTGTAAAAGATTTGATGCCCCCTCAACAATCTTTAACATTCGAGAGAGCAAGTTGTCGGCGGAAAGATGTGTCAAGTCTCAAGTAGTTTTATTGTCATTTCAGCCATATACGGTGTTACAGTACATAGTGAAACGAAACAACGTTCCTCCAGACCAAGGTGCTACACAAAACATTAAAGTGCACTGGTTCAAATAGTACATTCAATAAATACAGGACAGTACGAACAATAATTACAAACAGTGCAAGGGGGTACAAGTACAAGGGGGAAACATTGTAATTTTATAAAAGTGGCATTGTGCTGTATGAGGTAGTAAAAAAATTTTGTAAAAGTTTTTTTAACCGGAAAGTGTGTTTGTATGTTCAGTTCAGACTGTTGATTGTTGAGGAGTCTGATCGACTGAGGAAAGAAACTGTTGCAGAGTCTGGATGGGAGGTCTCGAATGCTTCGATACCTTTTTCCAGATGGCAGAAGGCCAAAAGTAAGCAACCAAGCTTAACCAAGCTGTTCGGCACTCGGTTGGTGCGGAAAAGCCCAGCTGTGGTGCTTTGACTATGTATCACTCCCGTCTGCCGGAAGGTGTGCATGCTTTCCTAGCTGGCTCTGATATGAGGTGTTTATTTTAAGTTTTGGCTTTGTCTTATGCTATGGCATAGTTTGAAATATACAACACAGTTTTATTTATATCCAAGTTTAGAAATTATCATAGTTTTTTGGGGTGCGCCTTGATTTTAAAAGTATATAAAAATATTTTTTACCTATTATATACGTTTTCAGGATGATACCCTTCAGTACATTAAAGAGCTGGAGAATAAACTGAAGATAAGGTCAGTCGGGCCATCGTCCCATTGATTTTAGAGGGAAAAATTTAATGTACTTCATTTTTTAAATAAGAACGTAACATAAAATGTGGAAATAGTGAAGCACCTTGAACTTTCCGGAATCATTGTATACATCGGTTGCCGTAGACTTGTGCAAAATTAGTTTCTTCACTGCAAAACTGCTGTAAATGATGTACAGTGCCGTCCATTATTAGCACCCCTAGTTAAAAGGTGTTAAAAGCCTTGAAATAAATTATTTTTTTATTGCAGAAGCATAATCTCACTCTGGGGGGGAAAAAAAAAAAAAAAAAAACAACCTTCTACTCAAGTGGAAAAAAAATTATTTGCTATAAAATGACCTGTTCCACAACTATTGGCACCATTAACAATTTATTGGAAATAAATGTGTTTGAACCATTTATGTCATTTCTATAGTTATGTCATTTATAAAGTGGATTAAAGTATATAGCAATCCTTAATTATTAATTCATCACGTCCTGTTTCCCTCAGGTATAAATATGGTGTTACACCATTACGCCTCTTTATTTTACGTACTCTTTAACAGGAGAAAGACAAGAGAACACGCTTCAAGTAAGGCAGATGTGTCGACATTCATAAATCAAGCAATGGCTACAAGAAAATAGCCACTCACCTGCAGTGCTCTTATCTAGAGTACTGTGATTTAAACTTGGGGTGTGTGCTTTGGTCAGATGAGACCAAGATTGAGCTTTTTGGCAACAAACACCCTTAGAGGGTCTGGTGTAACACCAAGTATGAGTACGCAGTAAAACACCTCATGCCCACGGTTAAATTTGGGAAGGATTAGTGATCCTGTGAGCCTGTTTCTCCTCCAAAGGACCTGGAAACCTTGTAAGAATACATGGGATTATGAGCTCTTTGAAATATCGGGACATTTTAAATTAGAATCTGGAGGCCTTTGCCCGAAAGCTAAAGATGGGTCGTCACTGATTCTTTCAGCAAGATAATGACCATAAATATTTGGCCAAACCTACTCAAAAATGGTTCACAAGGCACAAAATCAAGCTCATTTCATGGCCATCTCAGTCCCCAGACCTTAACCCAATAGAAAACCTGTGGGGTGAGCTAAAAAAGGAGAGTGCATAGGAAAAAAACCCAGGACTCTGTATTATATCCAGATTATATCCAGATTTCTAAAATAACCCATCACACTAGATAATGGGACAGTATATATTCATAAACAGTTATATGCAATAAAAAGAATTTGATAAATAACTACAACAGATCCACAAACTCACTGCATGCTGCTTTTCTTTTGTGAAAATCTCGAGTGGGGAAAGGCATTTATATTTCTTGCACTGCAGTCACAAATAAACAAAGCTACATAGCAGTGACTGCAGAACCAGTTATCTTGTATGGAAACCGCTGAGACAGTGGTCAACAGAAATTTTATGCAGTTAATTATTTACTCGCCCTTGTAGCAATAATCATAGTTCCAGTCTTTACACCCATGTACATTGTATATCTCTAAGTTTTCTGATTTATAGTTTAATACTTAGGACTGATTATTTTTTAAAATCCGATAATAATAAGTTTAAATTATATGGCGTCTTTCACAAAACGCTTTCAAACTAAAATGTACAATGTTAATTTAAATGATGTTGGGGGGGGGAAGAAAAGATAAAAATAATCCCATCCTTTGTTTGTACGAATTTGGGCTTTTCATTTTTATTTATTTATTTATTTATTATTATTATTTTTTTTAAAGCCCAGTCATTTTTCTCCGTCACATCACTGTAATTAGCTTCATCACTGGCCATCAAAGGAAAACCTTCAGTAGATCAATGCGGTGAAATTAGGCTTACAAGCACATGCAGTGTCTACACGATGAAAATACATGGGTGGGAAATGATCCAGGTTGTTCGAGGGCACACAAAGACTTGGAATGGACAATCTGTTGCTTATTATCTACCGTTATGTATTGTTGGAACAGTCTGTAAGCGTCACCTAATGAACATGTGTCTGAAACCCCACTCTATCTCTGACAGCCTCACTATGGGTTACTGTGTCCGGTTCTACACAAGTAGGATTTTTAAAGCTTATTAAGGGTTTTGAGTTTGTAAAATAATATTTTGCCTGAATATTAGTGCATTTTCTTGCTTCAACTTGATTTGTTGATGTATAAATATATAACTTGCCTGTTTTTAAGATTTGTAATTCTTGGCTGTGAGGTGGAACTTAATGTATTCTGTTGCACTGTAGTCTTCCACTGTACCACTACAAGTTTTGATATGTGTGTTCCAAGATGTTTTGTTTCAACAATCTAGCTATATTCCTTGATTTTTGGTTGTTTCTATGTCTACCTTTCCCTTTAAAGTGCTGCATCAGTATGTCTTTTGGGGTTTTGATGGACTATTCTTTATAAACTGTTAAGAGACATAGGCATTTACCCAAAAACTCTCATTGGCCCCTAGTGCAGCAAAACATTGTAGTCACATAGATCACACATTACTACACATTTTTCCTTTCCTGATGCATGTTCTTGAGCTGTATGTGCATGATGTTTTATTACACTTTTAAATGCATTGGTTATTTACATAGCTGCATATACACTCGCCTGGAACTTTATTAGGTTCAATTGCTTTTTAAAACAAATATCTATTCAGCCAATCACATGGCTGCTACTCAGTGCATTTAGGCATGGAGAGGTGGTCAGTACAGCTTGCTCATGTGCAAAACGAGCATCAGAATGGGGAAGAAAAGTCATTTAAGTGACTTTAAATGTGGCATGATTGTTGATAGACTGATCTGAGTATTTCAGAAACTGCTCATCTGCTGGGATTTTTCCTTCACAACTATCTCTATTGTTTACAAAGAATGTTTAGAAAAAGAAAATATTCAGTAAGTGGCAGTTGTGTTGTTCGAGATTATTGAAAGAAAACAATAACTCAAAGATTCACTCATTACAACCAATTTACTAGCGAGTGAATATATGTTCCTATTAAAGTTGCTGGTTAGTTCATATGATATATATATATATAATGGGAGCATTGATGACTTATGCTTGCTTTATACCATCTGCATACCATTTGGGTTTTTTTTTTTTTTAAGCTCTAGCATTAATTCTTATGTGACGGCCATGGTAACCTAAGTATCAATAACTAAGACTTCCTTCTGTGCTGTGGTCAACATTGTTTCATGCCTGGCTAAACTCTAAGAGGTGTGAACATCTAAGTGTTTTGCAGAAAAGTTACTGTGAATAGTGGTGACAGTGCACCTGTCAGAGAGCATTGCTCTTTCAGGTGTTTGACTTCAGGGCAATGGAATATGGCCCTCATTCTGTCTGCCTTACCAGCTGGTCCTTTCACCACACACATCAGGGTGATTTAATATGACTACAGATCAGCAAGTTCATCTACAGCGCGCTTTCTGAGATTAGACAAGACGATATACAGTGTCCACTATTATTATTGTCATCCCTGTTTTAGTTCTCCCTGTGTTCGCGAGGGTTTTCACCGGGTGCTCTGGTTTCCTCCCACAGTCCAATAACATGCATGCTAGGTAATTTATCTGTGACTTTGCGTATGATATGAGACTTGTTTATGAGTATGACCATGTTCCTGTCATTAGAATAGACACTGGTGCTGAGGATGACGTTAAACAATAAATAAATAAATGTATTGGGGAGAAATGCTAGGTGAATTGGAGATGTTTAAATTTCATGTATGTATGTGTATATATATAGACTTATGTATAAGATGAAACTTGCATTAAATTGGGAAGGAAATCGTATAGTAATGTGATAGTTTGAAACTGTCCAATACGCAACTGGTACTGGAATACTGAGGAAAAAAATAAATACTTGTTACTTTCATATTTTGGTACAACTGAACTATGGTTTTGAATTTAAAGTATTATGCCAGTGTAATCAAGAACCAATAATGTGCATTATCGTATATATTTTGCAGTGTATAGGGACTGGGCAATAACTACAGTCAAAATATTTAGTATTTAGTGAAAAATATTTAGTGAGGAAATTATATTTATTATACTATACAATCTGCTTATTTATAATGTATCAAGAAATATTTATAGCATTCAATGGTATCACTTTTTAAATTTTCTTCTTACTCATTATTAGAAAATTCATATATTAATGCATATAATAATGGTGGGAAAAATATGACTATTTTTTTGCTGGGCAGGTTCGGAGTAATGTGCATTTTCCAATCCCTGATTGGTCATATACAGGGGTTAGACAATGAAACTGAAACACCTGTCATTTTAGTGTGGGAGGTTTCATGGCTAAATTGGACAA
>JAOUQV010322400.1:0-12074 GCA_028565295.1 Aspidoras spilotus
GTTATATTATAATATTTCTAAGTGGTGTGTGTGTGGGCATTGGGGGAATTTAGTGAACATTACATCATTTCGGGTACGATATTGGAATTTTAGAGACAAAACGCTGATGTTTTGTGATTCCTCCACAGGCAAAATATTGGCTGCAAATGATGTTACATTGAGCATTGGCAAATAATAACTTTAACAAGGATAAATCATTAAAATTTCATTTTACATTTCCCCAACAAGGATTTGTGTATTTGCCCACACTAAGGCACGACTGGATCAAAAGCGGTCAGTCGAGTCACATCACAGTCTTTTCATGTGTCTATCCTGGGTCGCCAAGGTCATTTTTTGGCACAGTAGAGCTAAGGAAACCAAAAGATTTCAAGTACCACCAATACCTGATATAACTGTTGAGATGTGTAGCATGTAAAAGGGTGTAGGACAAGTAGCACACATTCTCGTGTTGTCATCAAAACAACCGCTACATCCTGCGCTTATTTATGACATATTTTCCTGTTACACCCAAGTGTAAGGGAAGAATTATATTTTACACCCTAGAGTATACAGTATATTGTTAAATGAGTCCCAGGTTTCCTCAGAAACTTGCATGAACATTCACTGCGTGTCCCCTAATTGTTGTTCATTCTTGTGATCTGGTCTCCAAAGTCATCATGTAAAACCAAAAGTAACCAGGGATTTCGAATATTAGCAATTACTCGGCTTTGAGTGGAATGACCTGGGAAATTTCTGCATGGAAATCACATGTTCTCCCCGTGTTCACTTGGGCTTATTCGGGGTGGTCCAAGTTTTCCCCCCAACAGTCAGACGGGATTTTTGTATGATATACTGTAACCTTGTGTTCGGATTTAACCTTGTTCTCATAATGAGGCTGAAAGTGACGTTCAACGAGAAACTGCTTTACACATCGATTTGACATGATGTTATGCCATTACTGTGACAACTGTCCTGAAACTGATGGTACACATGGCAAAAAGTTTGTCATAGTCATATCTGCTATTTAAATATACCATTTCATTTAATCTCCCCTCCACATTTCTTGGAAGATTTTCCACTACATTGTGGAACATGGCTGAGCGGATTTGTACCCATTCAGGCTTAAAGGCGATAGCGAGGTGAGGCACTGATGTCGGGTGAGGACTTCTGGTGCACGCTAGCGCTTCAGTTTAATCACATAGGTTTTCATCGGAGCTGAGGTCAGGGCTCTAAAAAAAGCACTCTATTTCATGTTCTCCTCAACCTCTCAATTTTCATGCACAGACTTAGGAACATGTGAGGGAAAAATGTATTGCCGCATACAAAGATATCCTGAAGATTTACACATACACTATTGGCCATATAGTGTATAATCTGCAGCCAGACAAACATTTTCTTGGCTATTCTCAAAAAATTCTGTCTTCATGTCCAGCCATGAGCATCTATTAAGATCGCTATAAGCCAGGATATGTTAACTTTAAATTACACAGACTCACCTAAATAGAACAATGAAAACGTATAGAAGCAGTAGAATAAAGCTGCATTGTTCCTAGAAAGTAGCAAATAGAAGCAAGGTATTCAAGGTCTCGTGTGTAAATGTTTATTACTAATCCAATAATTAGTCATAATCAAATGGAGATGTCCTTCGGGAGGACTGCAGGAGAAACTAAATCTGCAAATGTATGTTATAGTTTTAGTTTATGACATATAAATGTCCAAGTGGTCCTGTGAGTACAGGATGGAAGAGGTCAGAAAAAAAAACCCTTCTAAATTTGACCTTGCCATTGTCTGTGACTTGAACACAGCTGTCCAAAGGAACTGTTTTGGATAAAAGTTGTGCACCACAGAAAATACAGATGCTAGGAAACGTTTATCATGAGGCACTGCCCCCTAGTGATGCATAAATAAATCTGCAAAGCTCTTCAAGAATCAACTATTAGTTTCCTTTGATATTATTACACCAAATGTGCTCAAAGATGATCATTCAGCATTACTGAAATGTTGCTGTTGCTCTTCTCCTGTTTAAAAATACAGATTAATTTAAACCCAAATTAATGTTCTGTTCTTTTTCTAGTGCCCATCTTTTGCACACACACACACACACACACACACATACACACTTCAGGAAGAGGCAGCAGACTTACTGAACAACAGAGGGTGGACCTTCCTTCCCCTGGATGCTCACCTCCGGGTTATATGTCTCTGTGTCTGTATGTGTGTGAGCATGAACAAGAGTAGACTGGCATAGCCATGGCAATCTGTATGGTCCATTGTTTGAAATTATTCAAAAATTCATAGCAGAATAATCAAAATTTTACTTCCAACTGCAAACAAAATGTCCAGCTTCTATCGACTGCATGATTCAGAGATCCTTCAAAGCACTTAATCTAAGACTCTTGGCCTGGACACACATAACCATTAAAAGCTCAAAGAGCAGGACAAAACGTAAGAGCAAATGAACTTCTAGTAGCGTCGTGACTGCAAGCATCTTTTAATATAGAACATTGAATATACATCATCTTTGGTTACATTAAGGCAGCACATTGGATAGTGCTGTGGCCTCACAGCAAGAATATCCTGGGTTTGAGCCCTGGGTGGGGTGACTTGGGAAATTTTTGTGTGAGTTTGCATGTTCTCCCTGTGGTCGCACGGGTTTTCTACAGGTACTCTGGTTTCCTACCGCATTCCAAAAACACGCATAATAGGTTAATTGGTGTCTCTAAATTACCCGTAAGTGTGTGAATGAGTGTGTAATTGTGTGTGTGTGCCTTAAGATGGACTGGTGCGAGCAAGTATTTGAGCCTCCATCTTCCCGGAAGTAAGGTCTCATAAGATGAGATTCTTTTAAATCTCACGATACACCTTTTAAAGCTAGTCAATAGAAACCCCCTCAAGTGGCATTTGTACATTTGTAAGCCGACGTATAGAAACAGTTTTGCACAAAAGTATAATGGAAACACAGCTAAAGATCTGCTAGCTGCTCTATTTGTTGATTTAGAAGTGAACAGTCTGATTTTTAATTAGTTATTTAAATTTTCTTGCATAAATTATAGCGGTACAAACAGTGGATCCCTGACCAGTTTATTCCTTTATTCCTTTCTCTTGTGTGGCACAGCATATGCAGAAAAAACCTCTCTCCTGAATACTGTCCTATGCTGTGAAACTACTGAATATTTTCAGGTCTCTTTAAATGAGCTGTTATTCGAAAAACAATAACATACTGCATTAGAACTAGCACAGTAATATAAACCTACAAAGTACAATATGTTAGAAATACTGAGCCACTCTGTTATAATCACTAATCAACTTCTGGTTCATGATTTCAACTTATGCTGTTTAACACATTTAATTCATACCTACTTCTACTGTGCATGATGATGATGATTATCATTGGTCTAGTTTATCATGGAGAGGCTAATATTGTAGAATAACGCTGAACATTTTCAAAGATGAATGCTATGGAATCAAAATCTCAATATAAAAGCAATATATTAAGCAATGCATCCTAGTCATTCAGTCAGGGGCTGTGTGAAATAGATACGTTTGGTGATGAATTCACTTCATCCCTGCTGTGTTTGTTATAAGCAGTGTATAAAATATTAGATTCGATTGTGTTAACTGTATTGAGTTGTAAGTAAAGTGTAGGTTTTTAGTCTTGCAGTAGATGAACTTTAATATTTGGTAGTGCTGTCGGATACCAGGATGCTGCAGTCAGACTTTATGTTTAAGTTATATTAAGTGAAGCACACGTGCCCGGAGCAGTGAGCAGCTAGCACAGCACCCGCGGAGCAACTGGGGGTTAGGTGCCTTGCCCAAGGGCACTTCAGCCATGACTTTTCGGTACTTGGAATCGAACCAGGGACCTTCCGGTCACAAGGCTGGTTTCTTAACCACAAGCCTACGACTGGCAGAGCCACACTGTAATAGAATACTCATCAATGTCTTCTGGTTCAGGATTTTAAATGATACTTTTTTCCACAATCATTTAAATATAATTATACTGTACTGGTTAAATATTATAATATAAAGTATTATTAAGTATATATTATTAAGTATAAATATTAGGTATAAAGGATATAAAGTATTTGTGTTGTCATAATAGTACACTCAACAGTCACTTTATTTGCTCCAAATTTTTAGTAAAATGTTTTGCCCTAGTAAACGCCTTTCTTCCCCATTGTGATGTTTACACTTCAGCAAGTTGTCTTGACCACATGTACATGCCTAAATGTAATGAGTTGTAGCCATGTGATTGGCTGATAAGATATTTGGGTTAAGAAACAATTGAAGCTAATAAAGTGGCCATTAAGTGAACAAGTTTATTACGCTTTCAGAACAATATTGGCTATATTCATTGCATATTTGTGATTTATATATTACACTGTTGTGATCAACTAAATGTCTGATTAGAAAGTTCCAAGCAGTGACAGGAAAATTCGAAAAGTGGAAGTGAGAATCATTCACATCCCCCTCACCGGGGATGTCTATGTGTCAGCAGTGAGTGGCCGATCCTACAGCTTGAGCATATGGTTTGGTTGGTTCTGTTGTCTACTTTTCAGTCTGTTTTTTGAAATGTCCGGAACTATTTAAAGGGGCTGGTATTTTAGTTTCTCGTCCTATCAATTTTTTCCTTTTTTAAGTATAATCTTAAGAAAATCCATAGCAAGGTAGTTATATCTTTTGTTATTGCATTTTTTAGTCCATCCGGTCTACTTTAACATTTCCTGGAATTCCACTGCATCCTGGGTCGCAGTTGTTTATCTGCAACCAACATATCAGCTATTACCACTAATATCCACTGATTCCAGGTCCTGTAAGCATGATCTAGAGCCCGCACATATTAAAAAGTGTTTATATGTGTTACATTGTATGTGTCTCATAGTGAATAGTATTGGGAATGCCTCTGCTGTGTATATGGAGCAATGATTTAATATGTGCGCACTGTAGGTGTAATTTATTCATACTGTGTGCTTCTGTAACATGATAATCTGTTTAAGACTTATCTGTATCTATTGTTTAGTAGTACTGTGGTATTGCTGAGCTACTGTTCTCTTCAAGTTATTCAACTAAAAGGTTTGGGTTTGGAGGTGGTTTAGGATGATTGTTGGAGGAGATGGATGATCTCATATGGAGGAGATGGATAGTGTGGTTCAGTGGTTGTTTAAAATGTATAACATCCGAGGTGAATTCAATTCATCCCTGCTGTGTATCTATACGATAAGTTAATTGAGTTGCAGGTATTTTACAGTGTACAGTACAGAATGGATACAGTTTATACATGTTATGATGATCCATTAGGATTTCTGTACACTGACTTTAAATTTCTGCAGTGTTGTGCTCTGGGGAAACAGTGATTCTGATTACCAGTACTGCCAGTGCATTGCTGTCATAGAAAACTAATCAACCATGCCATGTTGTTAGATCTCTACTGTACTGTGTATCACGCTGATTGGTTTAGTTCATCATGTATAACAAGTCAATCGTGCGAAATGAAACATGCAGATGAGGAGGAATAACAACTCATGGATAGCAACAATAAGAGCAATATATATCCAAGCCTGTAGTTCATGCATAGTGTTTTATACGAGTATAATATATTTGTTCAGTGCTGGTGAATTAACTTCATTCCTGCTGTTTGTTATATAAAAAAGTGTATTTACAGTAATTAGATCTTACTCTGTGAACTGTACTGAGTTGAAGATTGAAGGTTTACAATCTATTTTAGGAAGGTTTAAGTAAATACAGTTTAGGATGGGTTTAATATTTGAGGGCACGATCTGTAACACTCAGTAGTCTATGCTGTAGGGAAGCAGGATGCTTTTAAGTCCCCATAACAATCCTGTTACATAATTACTCTAACACGTTCAAGCGTGCAGTTCTTACCTTCCACGAATCTTTTAACGGTCACTACCACTATGTCTCCTCTGTCACTGTCAGGTTTCATCCCTTCTTCAGTTTGGGGGAATATTTTTTTCGTCAAGGAAAAGTTCCAGGAAAACTTTTTTTTTCCCTTTTAATATTTCCTCAGTACATCCTCTTTGGCGAAAGTCCTCGGCGTCACCTTCCCTCTTCGACAGCGAGCGCAGCGAGGGCGCGCGAGTGTTCTGCAGGTGTGCGTGACAGCACGCGGCCCCCACCCCCCCCAGCTTGTGCGAGGCGGAAAAAAAGGGCTTCGTGCAAAATCACATTCTGTCAAACTGAGGCGTGTTGCAGGGAGCAGTGATCTGGCGAGCGGTAAAGTGCACTATGTAGTACGTTAGCACGCGATTGTGGACGTAGCTCCAAGTCATTGGTTTGAGTCAGTTTCCCATCAGCTCTAATAGACAGATCATCTGATTGAATTGAGCGAGCAGTGTTGTACTGTCACAATGTCGATTTGTCATGTGGTTGTCCACTTCGGGTACCCCGAGATGTGGTACAGGTACAGCCCACAAGTGCAGTTGTTTATGAAACACTGGCCCCATACCTCATGGCTTCAACGATCTGTTCATGCTCAGATGCGGTCAAGTCAAGTCCTTTTCTGTGCAGTGGACATCTTATATAAGAGACAATTGTGATGTAACCTTTACAGTAACCTTTTAGAGTTTTCGTAAAGAAATCCTACTCATTTATTCAGGGCACAGACTTTAACTAGAAATAAAAAATAGAAGCAAATCCTCAATAGTTCACAATGGCTCAAAAACCAGGCATGGCATAGTCTCTAGAACATAGAACAAACCAGGTAAATCCACACGAACTTGAACAAGGCAGGAAGAACACATTCATCTGAGTGAATGAATTTCCTCACTCACTGATAGAGCTCAGGTGTTCCTAATGATTACTGTAGCTGTGTCCTGTTGTAGTGCAGGATTAGGAGTGAGCTACATCTATATATATAGCTATATATATATATATAGGAGTCTTGTGTGGTACAGAGTCTTGGCACCTCCTTATTAGTGAGGGCTAGTATTTTGGCCCCAGTGGTGGATGTTTTTTAAAGTGGTGATGCAGTTGTGTTTGCACTTTTCTCATGCTATTACATAATACGAATATAAGAAGAAAATTATGAAATATAATTGTAGTATACACTATATTAAAAAAAGTTTTCGCTCAATAATCCAAATAAACCAATTCAGGTGTTCTAATCACCACAGATGTATAAAATCAAACACTTTGGCATGCAGATTGCTTCTACAAAAAACTGTGAAAGAATGTGCAGTGACTTCCAGTGTTGTATTGTGATAAGATGCTACCTTTGCAGTCATGGCAAATAGTATAAGTCCAGTCGCAAAATGTCCTTGTTACAAAACATTCCACAGTTAATTGTCAGTGGTATTTTTAATGAATTGGAATATATTGGGAATAACGGCAAAATGTCAGAGAATGATTAGCAGATGCTAAGGAGCACAGCGTAGAGAGGTCGCCAACTTTTAGCAGCTTCAATCACTACAGATATGTAAACTTCATGTAGCCTTCAGATTAGCTCTAAGACAGTGCTTAAAAAGCTTTAAGGAATGGGTTTCTATGGTCAAGCACCATAGCACTATGCTCATTTGCCTCTGCAGATTGCATCACTAAATGCAAATGCAGTCGAGACAATAGAAAGCTCTGGGTTTGGTAATTGCCAGGAGTGGGTTTGTTTTTTAGAAGTTGGGCTCGGCCCAGGAGTTTCAGGAAATGGAACTTGCTGACTTTGGACAATTTCATGCACCCAACTTTGTGGGAACAGTTTGAAGATGGCCACTTCCTGTTCTAACATAAACACATAGATGTATGAGTCTGGTGTGGATGAATTTGACTGGCCTGCACATCTGAGTTCTGACATTCTGATAAAACATGAATGAATTAGAATGGTGACTGAAAGACATCAGTGTCTAACCTCACAAATGCGCTTCTGGAAGAAAAGTAAAAAATTCCCTTAAATACAGCCCTAAACCTTGTGGAAAGTCTATATTCCTATAATATTTTAAGTTTTTACACCTGCAAATGGTTGACTGGCATCATAAAAATCCCTATGGATTAAGAACAAGATATCACTCAAATTCATAGGTGTCTGAAGGCAGGCAAATAAATACTATAGGCAATAGAGTGTTAATATCCATTCAAGCAAATCCATAAAGTATGTATATCCAAGATTAAACAAAGTACACGATCATTTATCACATAGATCCTGTCAAACACTGAGCCAAAATTTGTCACCCGATGATGTCAGATATACCTTTTTTTTAAGATGTGTTTATGGTGTCTTGTGAAAATATGCATTGTGATGTAAAAACAAATAGCATAAGTGGCCACTTATTTGCATAATGATCATTGCATAATGATCAGTGATTGATTTGCCAAATACTGGTATTATTCCAACAAATGATCTACACAATTAATCAAATAAATGAATATATTATTTTTAAATATGTTAAAATATGCCAATAAAATCCATTTATAGAGTTATAGGTATAGTTGTTTTTGTTTTTTCTCTGCGATTTCCTGTATTTATACATTCATACACAATTTATATAATGTATATTTATAAAGGCAATATATATAATGTCATCAAAGCAAATTTATGTCTGATATAAAGCAAGGACGGCATGGTGGCACAGCAAGAAGTCACAGCAAGATGGACCCGGGTTTGATCCCCTGGTGAGACGACCCAGGAAATTTCCATGTGGAGTTTGCATGCTCTCTCCTTGTTTGTGTGAATTTTCTTCCGGATGCGCCGGTTATCTCCCATTTACCAAAGGCATTATTGTTAGGTTATTCATGTCTGTTAAGTGACCCTTAGTGTTTGAATGTGTGTGTTTGTACCCTACGATGGAATGGGCTTATTATTACTGGATAATGCCAGATACTGTATTCATGTAAATCTTAGTGCGTACATATACATTGCTGTCGAAACAATTATAACAGAAGAGACATGGTGTTATAAGATGGGGAAAGCATCGCCAAAAGTGATGTTGCTTTCAAAATTGTCATAATACAGTGAACTGTTCGGATTATTGGCAAAATTAGCATAAAGTTCGGTTATTGCTCCAGCATATAGATGTGTAGTGAAATAAAGCACTGATTTGTCAGGAACCACCCATATTTTATCTTTGATTACTTCAGCACATGTACAGTATGTTATGTATTAGCTAATAAGCTTGTGCTAAGCATTTTTTCTAAGCCTAGCAGGTAATATAGGTCAGTATGCTTACATGGAGCTCATTTTTCTCCTGTCTTTATGACATTAAATAATGCATCAGCATATTTCTGCTCAGGTTTGAAACAACGCACGGTAACAAAAGGCTGATTTGAAACCTGATGTCAGCTTGCATTGAAGGTACAGCCCACAGATTGAAACACTGGCACCATACCTCACCATACCTCACCATATCTGGGTGAGATGACCCAGGAAATTTCCACGTGTAGTTTGCATGCTCTCTCCTTGTTTGTGTGAATTTTCTTCCGGATGTTCCGGTTATCTTCCATTTACCAAAGGCATTATTGTTAGGTTAATTGATGTCTGTTAAGTGACCCTTAGTGTTTGAAAGTGTGTGTTTGTACCCTACTATGGAATGGGCTTTTTATTACTGGATAATGCCAGATACTGTATTAATGTAAAACTATTTGAAATATGCACAATATCCCAATTATAACAAAAGAGATATGGTGTTATAAGATGCGGAAAGCATCGCCAAGAGTGATAAGTCTGCATTTTGATGTTGCTCCAAAAATTGATGTCATAATACAGTGAACTGTTCGGATTATTGGCAAAATTAGCATAAAGTTCGGTTATTGCTCCAGCATATAGATGTGTAGTGAAATAAAGCACTGATTTGTCAGGAACCACCCATATTTTATCTTTGATTACTTCAGCACATGTACAGTATGTTATGTATTAGCTAATAAGCTTGTGCTAAGCATTTTTTCTAAGCCTAGCAGGTAATATAGGTCAGTATGCTTACATGGAGCTCATTTTTCTCCTGTCTTTATGACATTAAATAATGCATAAGCATATTTCTGCTCAGGTTTAAAACAACGCACGGTAACAAAAGGCTGATTTGAAACCTGATGTCGGCTTGCATAGAAGGTACAGCCCACAAAGGGCAGATGTTTATGAATCACTGGCACCATACCTCATGTCTTCAAATATCTTTTCATGCACAGAGACGTCAAGTTCATTTATTATTAGCTGGTAAATCTTGCCTTCTTCTGTGGAGTGGACATCTTATATAAAAGACAATTATTATGTAACCACTGAATAATAATGGCTTATATGCCACCTGCCAGGTATTCCCAATACAGTGACCTTTCAGTGTATTCAGCAACAAATCCTAGTCATTTATTCAAGGCACAGACGTTAACTAGAAATAAAAAATTGAAGCAAATCCTCAATATTTCACAATAGCTAGAAAAAACAGGCATGGTACAGTCTGTAGGACATGGAACCAACCAGGTAAATTCACACGAACTTGAACAAGGCAGGACGAACCAAGTTTAAAACAACACACGGTAACAGAAGGCTGATTTGAACACACATGTCATCTTGTATTGAAATTTACTCTGTTTCCCTTAGTTGAACCTTATATTAGCTGGCTGATTCACTAGTGTATGCAGATGCCAGTCAATCAGTTATGCGCTGTTCATTTATAAGTTGAATCATTCTTGTATGTGAATGTGAGTTGACTCTTTATCAACATATAGGAAGTGAAAGATTAGAAAAATATAGAACCACTTCTACTGAATCTCCTGAGCTGGGGATCTTCTTACAGCCCATCCGATTATTGTAATTGTGTACAATGTAAAAATAAAAAAAAAATCAATTAAATAAAATTAAATTTATAAAAAAATAATGTTCAATATCTAAAACCCATTCACAGAACAGGATAAAGTCTAAACACAGTTGCCCGAATGTCCACAAAATTAATCATAACATAAAGTCATTGTAAGAATCACTTCATGTCCTGGCCTAGGTTTCCCATTGTTTCCAGTAAAATAACTATTGGGTGTTATGGTGGCGCCATAATTGCCAGGTCGGGCATTCTGGGTTCTTTTTGGGTCAATTTCCTTCCACAGTCCAAAAACATTAGGCACCTCTGGCCTAATGGTAAGTGTCATTCATGGCTGATGTCTCATTGAACAAAGAACCTAAGTACTAATTGATGCCCGCTGCTTCAGGCATGTGTGCTCACTAAACCCCTGGATGGGCTAAATGCCGGGCCTCAATAAAAGCTCTATATAGGCTTCCCCACAGAGAGATCAGCATTTTGAAATGTTTTATTACTGTTAAATGTATAAAAGCAACATTTTCCCTATTTGTGCTACAGAATGACATATATAGTTTTGTTTAATGTGATTGATATAATCTCCAGGATCTCCTGTTTCCTCCCAACATGCATGTTATGTTAACTGGTGTCTGTAAAATAGCCCTTAGTTAGTGCATGCGTGTCTGGGTGCTCGATGACCTGGAACATGAGTAAATGAATGAATAAATGAACAAATAAATGAATAATTAAAAATAATAATAAGTTTGACGTATATACTGCTTTTAATAATGCACAAGGTTGCTTTATAATTTAAAACAACAACCGAAACGAACAAACAAACAAACAAACGAAAAAAATCACATATCAGCTAGTGTTAAATGAAAATGTTAAGAAAAATTCTTAAAAAGTCTTTAAAAGAGATCGGAAATTTGAAATAAATTTGAAATAGAACAGGGTGGCACGGTGGCGCAGTGGATAGTTCTTTGGCCTCACAGCAAGAAGATCCTATGGGTTTGAGCCCTGGTTGTGGTGACTGTGTGGATATTCTCCCCGTGTTCGCGCGGGTTTTCTGTGGGTACTCTAGTTTCCTCCCGCATTACAAAGACATGCATGTTAGGTTAACTGGTGTCTCTAAATTACCCGTTAGTGTGTGTTAGTACCATGTATATTTGTTATAATTGTTTTGACAGCAATGTACAGGGGTTAGACAATGAAACTAAAAAACCTGGTTTTAGACCACAATAATTTATTAGTATGGTGTAGGGCCTCCTTTTGCGGCCAATACAGCGTCAAGTCGTCCTGGGAATGACACATACAAGTCTTGCACAGTGGTCAGAGGGATTTTAAGCCATTCTTCTTGCAGGATAGTGG
>JAOUQV010322415.1:0-14549 GCA_028565295.1 Aspidoras spilotus
GAATTGACGCTGTATTGGCCGCAAAAAGAGGCCCTACACCATACTAATAAATTATTGTGGTCTAAAACCAGGTGTTTTAGTTTCAACCCCTGTATGTTATGTGTATATTATATGTTACTGTTATACCATTAAATGTTATATATTATTGTTAGTTATAGAACCGTATATTCAATATATACAGATTACATCACCCAAATGAGGATGGGTTCCCTTATGAGTCTTGTTCCTCTCATAGTTTCTTCCTTACTCACTCAGGGAGGTTTTCCTTGCCACCGTTACTCATCTGGGACAATGACCATTGTTAAAAGCGCTTTATAAATGAAATTTAATTGAATTGAAATAAAGAATAGTGTGATCAATGGTCAAGCAATATAAGCATTGAAACAGAACCTTGATCAGAGGCCAGTAGCAAATTATTTACAACTTTAACCAGCACTGTCTGTGTGCTATACTGGGGCCTAAATCCTGACTGACAATTTTCAGAAATATTATTTTTATTCAGGTATGAACATAACTGCTGTGCTAAAACCTTTTCTAGGATCTTGGAGAGGAAGGGAAAGTTAGATATTGATCTATAATTTGACAGCGGGAAGGGGTCAAGATTAGGTTTTTTAATCAAAGGTTTGATAACTGCTAAATATCATTTAAATGATTTAGGGACTTATCCAGAGCAGAGTAACACTTAAACAACACTATATAAGTCCAAGTAAATCAAACTTCTGTGAAATCAAACTGTCCACTTAGGAGGCAACACTGTTTGACAATTAATTTTACTTGCTGTTGTGCAAATGGAAGACAACATGTGGAAATTATGGACAATTAGCAAGACACACTCAATATAGGAGTGGTTCTGCAGGTGGGGACCACAGACGACTTCTCAGTACCTATGCTTTCTGGCTAATGTTTTGGTCACTTTTGAATGTTGGTGGTGCTTTCACACTCGTGGTAGCATAAGACAGACTCTACAACCCACACAAGTGGCTCAGGTAGTGCAGCTCATCCAGAATGGCACATCAATGCAAGCTGTTTGCTCAAGTGGCTCAGGTAGTGCAGCTCATCCAGGATGGCACATCCATGCAAGCTCACGGTTTGCTGTGTCTGTCAGCGTAGTGTCCAGAGGCTGGAGGCACTACCAGGAGACAGGCCAGTACACCAGGAGATATAGAGGTGGAGGTAGGAGGGCAACAACCCAGAAGCAGGATCGCTACTTCTGCCTTTGTGCAAGGAGGAACAGGAGGAGCAATGCCAGAGTCCTGCAAAATGACCTCCAGCAGGCCACAAATGTGCATGTGTTTGCACAATTGATTAGAAACCAACTCCATAAGGATGGCATGAGTCCCCGACGTCCACAGATGGGGGTTGTGCTCACAGCCCAACACCGTGCAGGACGCTTGGCATTTGCCAGAGAACAGGATTGGCAAATTCGCCATTGGTGCCCTGTGCTCTTCACAGATAAAAGCAGGTTCACACTAAGCACATGTGACAGATTTGACAGAGACTGGAGATGCCGTGGAGAGCTATCTGCTGCCTGCAACATCTTTCAGCATGATCGGTTTGGCAGTGGGTCAGTAATGGTGTGGGATGGCATTTCTTTGAAGAGCCGCACAGCCCTCCATGTGCTCACCAGGGGTAGCCTGACTGACATTAGGTACTGAGATGAGATCCTCAGACCCCTTGTGAGATCATATGCTGGTGCAGTTGGCCCTGGGTTCCTCCTAATGCAGGTCAATGCTAGACACACTCATGTGGCTGGAGTGTGTCAGCAGTTCCTGCAAGATGAAGGCACTGAAGCTATGAACTGGTTCACTTGTTCCCCAGATCTGAATCCGACTGAGCACATCTGGGACATCATGTCTCGCTCATAATTACTCCAATTATTTATGAAGCCTACATGATTTTCTGAGCACCACTTGAACATCCAACACTTCAGTGATCATAACCTGCTGTAAGTTACATCACCTTGCGCATTGGGAGTGCGAGATTACTTTATCGGACATTGCCTTCACTAATTTACACATCTCTATAATACTACTCTTAGGCATATATCATTAGCTCCAACATGAAAAACTATGCTTTGTCCGGTGCCCTGTTCTAAACACTGTTCTAATGCTGCTGGTGCCCCTAAAGGGGATACTTTCACGTGCCTCACTATAGAGTCTCCTATAAACAGAGCTCTTTCAGGTTTCTCTGCGGGCGTCCCACTGAGGAGGGCGAACCTGTTGGACACGTGTATCGGAGTGAAGCGGTGCTCTCGCAGGCGAGCCTCAGTGTTAGCGTTGGCTTTGCGAGTATGCCGCTGGGTCGTCACCCATGTGCCCTGCTGAAAGGGCTCTAACGCGGAGAGGATGAACATCTATCTCCACCTAAGGCATCTAGATTTTCCCCTACTGTAACAGGACTGCTATCACCTTCTAGGTCAGGTTTCTAATTAGAGTGCAATTATTACAAATATAATTATCACTAATGACAGAGAAAGACTGGCTGAACATTCTGCATTCTACACACTGCAACAGCTGAATGTGTAACATGATTGTATGTTACCTTATGCAAATTCTTCAATTATCAGATGATAATGAACAAATCCGGTGCAGATGGCGTCGGTTTGCTCTTTTTGTCGTATCCTGTTAATAAAAAAAACCTTAAGCCCTGAAATCTCGACTGTCAGTAAATGTGTGTTTAATATTGTCACATTGAGTGTGTGAGTGTGAAATAATATACACATAACTCACAGAGCATGTAGCGCACCCACACAGAAACAGAGTTTTTGTCTGTAACTGTAAATAAATCAATCTCTGCATGTACAATCTTTCCAGCACTTAATTTTATCTTTCTAAGTAGTAGAACTAGCACAATCAGTTGCTAACTAAATAATTTTTGGCCTCACTGTCTGACTGATTAACGTCTTGGTCTGACCAGTAGATGTAAAAGTGTATTTGGTTTTAGTTGTTTAGAATCTTATTAATGAAGATGAGCAAATCTGTGGATGTTATGTAAAACATAGATTAACATAGAATATAGTCAAATTCAATTGAATACAATACAAGCAAGATATTTAATGTTTAAATTGATAAACTTGATTGTTTTTTTTTTTTGCAAATATTCACTCACTTTAAATTTGTTGCCTGCAACACGTTCCAAAAGAGGGAAGTTCACCACTTTGTGAACAACTGCATGATCAAATAATCCAGCAGTTTAAGAACAATGTTTCTCAATGTGCAATTGCAAGTCATTTAGCAATTTTATAATCTACAATCCATCATATGATCAAAATATTCAGAGAGAATCTAGAGAAAACTCTGCAAGGCATATATCAACAACATTCAGCCGCTGAGCTCATCTGAGATGGACTGGCCGGGCAAAAAGAGGAAAAGTGCCCATGGAATGAGTAACTTCTCTGTAGGCACCATTAATGCTACAATTAGTAAAATTACAAATAATGAAAGAGTGTGGGTAGTAGACTGGCCAGCCTGTAGTACAGACCTGTCTCCCATTGAAAATGTGTGGCACATTATGAACCACAAAATATGACAACAGAAGACAAAAATATTTAGTGAAGCAATCAATTCCCGCAAGCTATGTTACTACAGTTATGTTGTGAGACACCCACCAACCCAGTGTCATTGGTGACAGTATGCATATAAAAATGTTATGCAATTATAAACAATTATATGCATACTTGTGTGTACATATCATTCTGCACGCATATTTTACACCTCTATCCTTAATGCATATAAGATTATGTTACTGTATTACCTCTAAAGGATAAAATTGGAAAATTTCTTTTGCACTGTTTTGAGGCGAGTCTTAAAAATGTTTTCAGCAGTTGGTTGGTAGTGACTTGTACAAATTCTCTGGGTGATGGAATGACAGTCTTACTGAGATAGAGCAGTACGTTCCTTTGTTTTTATATACATATCACCCTGTACGAGACTAAAAGCACATATCAATTTCATACGTATCACAACATTTAGATCCAAATTAGAAACGATTACGTATTTTACCAGACGGTTGACAACCCAGATTAAGGATAGCTAACTTATCTGATGATAACTAAGAGGGTGTATTAATATTATTTAAAACTGTAAGGGATTTTGTGACTTTGGCAACCCAGCATTCCAAGTACTACGTCATCTAGTAACATGTAAGGTTTGCGGAAGCGGAAGCGCAAACACAGCATGTAGCCCGCAACAGGGCGCACCCACACAGAAACAGAGAAGGAAAAACAGGGAGAAAAGGGTACTCTGAGAAAACATAGAAAGAGTCGTACCCCACACTACCTGTCTCTGACACATGTACCTAGGCCTACCTCCGGGAACCGCTAATCGCATCATCCCTGACTAAGTTCCTGTTTTGAATCTGAGATCTGAGCTGCTTAAATAACATCAGGTGTCACCATTTTGCGACTAATTGGTGCTGTGGCGTCAGTCACCATTGATGCTGCCTTTCTTTACTGCTGCCTACAGCAGAATGTCAATAAGGGAGCGCCTCCACGCCCCCTGGTGGCTGGCAGCGGTATCCACCACCTAACAGTAATTGCTGCAAAAGGTGCTTCAACAAAGTATTAAGCAAAAACTGTGTTTTCTTTTTTTTCATTTTTAATACATTTGCAAAAAATTCTAACAAACGTTTTTACTTTGTCATTATGGGGTATTGTGTGTACTAAGTACTAAGTAATTCAAATCATGTTTATTTTTATATTGCTTTTTACAATAAAACATTGTCACAAAGCAGCTTTACAGAAATACGATAAAACAAATAAATGAGATTTAAATAAGGGCTAAATAAGAGCTGTGGTATGTGTTAGATTACAAATTCCACTGAGACTAGCAAGAGCAGCATAGTTAAAAATGAGATGCAGAGGGAACAACAGGAATAAGGGCTCCCTGAGACATCAAAATATCTCAGTTTACCAACACTCTAGTGTGCATAACCCACCAGATCCGCACCTTTATCTAAGAGGAATGAACAATATGAGTAGAATGCTTGACTTAACAAATATGTCTTGAGTCTAGATTTAAACAATGAGACTGTGTCTGAGTCTCGAACATTAACTGAAAGACTGTTCCATGACTGGGGGGCTTTGTAAGAGAAAGCTCTGCCATTTGATGTAGCTTTTATTATTCTAGGAACCGACAAGCAGCCTGCAACTTTTTTAGGCAAGGTGGATCAAGAAATATTAGTAGTTCACTTAGATATTGTGGAGCAAGATCATTCAGATCTTTATACGTGTGTAGTAGAATTTTATAGTCAATACGGAATATAATTGTAAGCCAATGAAGTTTAATTAAGATAAGGGTTATATGATCATATCTTAGTTCTAGTAAGTACTTTGGCTGCAACATTTTGCACTGAAGCTTTCGTAAAAAACTACCAGAGAATCCAGACAACAAGGCATTACATTAATAATTTAAAAAAGTAAAAAAGGCATGAATAAATATAGTGCATTTCTTAGCTTATGTTTCTAGGATGAAAGAAGGCTGTCCTGGTAATGTTATCTACATGACCTTCAAATGAAAGACTGGAGCCAATAATAACCAAAGTCAAAAGGTTTACTTCTAGTGGTTTGTAATCAAGAAGAACATGTATTTCTGTTTTATCACAGTTAATAAGAAAAAAGTTCAATCATCCATTGTCTAATGTACATTACATAGTTTTCAACTTTAATAAGATGATGTTTTCATCTGGCTTTTCTGAAACATACAGCTATGTGTCATCAGCAAAAAAATGGAAACTGGTACTATGTCTTTTGATGATTTTACTCAGAGGCAGCATATTCAAGAGGCAAAGCAGTAAGCTTAGGACAGAACCTTGATGAAGTTTACAATAACACAGCTTAGAGGAATCTATTTTTAAATATATGTACTGATAACTTTCCAAGAAAAAAAATCTAAAACAGGGTAGGGCTGTTCCTTAACTCCTACAACTTTCTTCTGTCTATACAGGAGAATAATGTGATCAATGGTATCAAAAGCTGCACTAAGGTCTAGCAACACGAGAAAGGATCAGATGCCAGTAGGATGTCATTAATGCCAGTAGGAGGTCATTAATCACTTTAACCAGTGATGTCTCTGTCCTGTGATGAAAGTTCTCATGCACAATATGTTCATTTTATTTCTATGTGTGTCCTTACAAGAAAATTGTAAAAAAATGTATCCATTTTAGTGTGCTGTATGTGAGAGATGTAGGTATTTGTTTACTAGTCCCTGTCCACATTTAGGGCATGGATTGCTTGTCGAAAAAAAGCTCCTCTATATCCTTTCTGTATTCAGCTTGCGAAAGCGCCTCCCTGAGGGTAACACTAGAGTCATTGTTGGCTGAGGTGGCCCAGCATCTCATTTTGCAGATATTTTGCAGGTCAGGATGCTCAGTCCGAGTGATACAGTCAGCTGATCATACCACTATTTAAAGAGTCTTTCTGGTCCTGCTTGGCAATGTTTAAAAGCAAACTGTGATGTTTCCCATGAGGATGCGCTTGATGGTACAAGATCAGACGTTCTGCAGGACCTTGGAGGGCAGTGTGAATTTTGTTAGATGTCTGAGGTGTTAGAGATGCTGAAGGGCCTTATTTGCTATGATTTTGTGGTGGCAAGACCATGACAAGTCCTGTGAGATGTTTGATCCACGGTATTTACCCCTTATTCCACTGCCATTCCATTGATGTAACTCTATCTTCGAAAAGCATGAAAGTCAAACTAGATGGCAGGACAGATTACACAAGCAGGCCATGCTATGATTAGCTACATGAAAGCAACCCGGCCCAGATGACATAGCATTTAAGCATCAGGTATAGAGGAGAAATAATGCTGAACAAGCTCCATATTGGCTATATGGAGATGTGGGAAATTCGAATCTAGCCAGAAGAATAGACACAGTCAGTCTTCATTCTACTGCCTAAAAAATGCAACAACTACAATGCAACAACTACAGGACCATCTCACTTCTCTCAAATGCCAGCAAGATCCTTTTGCAGATCATCCTGGAGAAAGTAAGAGAAAGGATCTTTCAGGGTTGTCATCAAGGGATTTATTCGCCATTAGAGACTGGTGCTCGTTCAGCTATTGCCGGTTTACATGCTGATTAGACTGGCTATTTAAGTGGTGTTTTTGTTTGTGTTGGACACATCTCATTATGAGATGTATAGACGATATTTGGACTATGTATTGTATGTATTATGATTTGGTGTTTCATGTTTCCATGGACTAACTATCCAGTCTGGGAATCTATGTTTGTTATTCTGTGTTTTATTTCTAGTCTTCGCAAGTAGTGTTTTGTTTTTGTCTGTTACTGTAAATAAATCAATCTCTGCATGTACAATCTTTCCAGCACTTAATTTTATCTTTCTAAGTAGTAGAACTAGCACAATCAGTTGCTGACTAAAAAATTTTTGGCCTCACTGTCTAACTGATTAACGTCTTGGTCTGGCCAGTAGCCGCATATAGATGTAAAAGTGTATTCGGTTTTATCAGAAAAAGTACCTCCAGAAGTTGTTTAGAATCTTATTAATGAAGATGATGACCACTGAGCAAATCTGTGGATGTTATGTAAAACATAGATTAATATAGAATATAGTCAAATTCAATTGAATACAATACAAGCAAGATATTTAATGTTCAAATTGATAAACTTGATTGTTTTTTTGCAAATATTCACTCACTTTGAATTTGATGCCTGCAACACGTTCCAAAAGAGGGAAGTTCAGTTTAAGAACAATGTTTCTCAATGTGCAATTGCAAGTCATTTAGCAATTTTATAATCTACAATCCATCATATCATCAAAAGATTCAGAGAGTCCAGAGAAAACTCTGCAAGGCCTATATCAACAACATTCAGCCACTGAGCTCATCTGAGATGGACTGGCCGGGCAAAAAGAAGAAAAGTGCCCATGGAATGAGTAACATCTCTGTAGGCACCATTAATGCTACAATTAGTAAAATTACAAATAATGAAAGAGTGTGGGTAGTAGACTGGCCAGCCTGTAGTACAGACCTGTCTCCCATTGAAAATGTGTGGCACATCATGAACCACAAAATATGACAACAGAAGAGAAAAATACTTAGTGAAGCAAATCAAATCCCGCAAGCTATGTTACTACAGTTATGTTGTGAGACACCCACTAACCCAGTGTCATTGGTGACAGTATGCATATAAAAATGTTATGCAATTATAAACAATCATATGCATACTTGTGTGTACATATCATCCTGCACGCATATTTTACACCTCTATCCTGAATGCATATAAGATTATGTTACTGTATTACCTCGAAGTATGTGAATATGTGCTATATTTTTAACCCAATTAAACAAATAGGAAAAAGCATAAAATTGCCAAATTTCTTTTTGCACTGTTTTGAGGCGAGTCTTAAAAATGTTTTCAGCAATTGGTTGGTAGTGACTTGTACAAATTCTCTGGGTGGTGGAATGACAGTCTTACTGAGATAGAGCAGCACGTTCCTTCGTTTTTATATACATATCACTCTGTACGAGACTAACAGCATTTTCCATTGCTAAAAACACATATCAATTTCATACGTATCACGACATTCAGATCCAAATTAGAAACGATTACGTGTTGTACCAGACGGTTTACAACCCAGATTAAGGATAGCTAACTTATCTGCTGATAACTAAGAGGGTGTATTAATATTATATTATATAAAACTGTAAGGGATTTTGTGACTTTGGCAACCCAGCATTCCAAGTACTAAGTCATCTAGTAACATGTAAGGTTTGCGGAAGAGCGAACTCTGGAGCAGTCACATGAACTAACAGGAAACGGCTGCATCTCATCCGCACACTGCTTTGTTTGACTATTTAAAATTTTTGTGTTTAGTTCAGTGCACGGAATTAAATGTTGTTACACTCTACCTTCTAGTCAAGATCTGACTTTTAATATTCTGTCTATATTTTGCTCTATGTCTTTTGTTTGAGTTTATTTTTCTTTATTTTGCACTACACTTCTTTATTAAAAATCCTTTCTGCACTTACTTCCGTCAACTCCTATGTGTTCCTAAGTGGGAATGCCACACCAAATATAAGAAAGTAGCGGAGAGGATAGATATATCCTGGACTGGAATGTGTTTCTTCCATGGTGTCGAAGGAAAGATAATGAAAAGGTGCACTCCTTTTAAGACTCCCACATTCAATAAAAGCCGAATCAGAGGAGGAGACCAGCAAGGCGACAGACATGTCGACTCCCGCAAGCAGTGCCGTAGTAGGTCAAAGCTCTGATAATACAGAGAATACCAAGCTCAGTGTCCAAGTTCCTGTGAGTCATCATACGGTCATCATGGTCATCGGTCATCATGGTCCAGTCTGTTCCTGAGCTAAAGAAGGTGAGAATGCTTCACCTTGCAGTGATGGTGCACACCCTAGCCCCACTTATCCAACATGCCCAAGTCGATTGTGTCCAATTTCCAGTGCTACAGCAGGCTGTGGTGGTGGTGCACACCCCAGCCCCACTGATCCAACATGACCAGGTAGAATATGTCCAAGTTCCCATGCTGCAGCAGACAGAAATGGTTCTGATAGGAAAAAATTTTCATTCTGTGTATGTATTGTACATATTGCAGATTTGACAATAAACTCATACCATACCTTGCCCGGGTCGCTCCCCCCTTCACCTCGCTACTTGATGGACTTTGTTCTAAGGATCACTCCCCCCTCATTTCCCTCTAGCATCACGGATCACATGTCTCTCCACTCTGGCTGCGCTGAGGCTCCGTGTCCATGCTCATGCTGCACGGGAGTCCCAGCTTACCCTCAGGCAGTCCTGCAAGTCTGACCCTACCTCCGGACTCTGCTCAGGTACCGGCTCCTGGTCTCAGGTTAAGGATCCTCTAGAGTCCTAGTTCAGGACAATGTAAAGTTAGGGAGCGGGATTTTAATGTTCCTGGTGTGAGATCCCTGAGGTTGGACTGTGTAAGGGATTTTGTGACATCTACAACCCGGCACTTCAAGTACTACATCTTCTAGCCATGTGCCAGGTTTGCGGAAGAGCAAACTGTGGAGAAGTCACGTGAACTAATGGGAAACAGCTGGATCCCATCTGCTCACTAATTTGTTTGACTATTTAAAGTGCATTTTGTTTTTAGTTCTGCTGTGTGTGGCATTAAATGTGGTTGCACACTACGTGTGTATGGTTTTCGGTTAAGATCCGAGTTCTATGGTTTATCAATGTTATTGGTCATTTCTGATAGATAGATATCAATGGAACACAGTGCAAGTGTCTTTCTGCTTAGGTAAAGAATTTAGCCCCAAAACATTTTAAACTGTGAAATCACCACAAACCTGTGGTGTGCCTGATCATCAAGGGGCTGAAACAAATATATGCATTCAATGCTATTATTCTGTTATCATGATAGAAATGCATGTTATCGCGTGGATATAAAAGGATCCTTTTTTCCTTCTGAAACTGTCTATATATGATGTGATTCAAATTCACAGTTTTATTTAAACAACTTTTATCTTCTTTTTTAAATAATCACAAAAATGATGAATGGACACAGCGGCGCTTGCAGAGCAGAGATAAGCAACGTTCTTTCAGGGAAAACCATCTGTATGGACTTGAAAGGAGAGCAGATGAAAACAGTGGGACGTGAGCAAACAGAAATTTAAAATGCCACTGCTGTCATTGCGTGATGTTTGCCACCGAGAGAAAAATATCCCTCCACCCGCACGTTATTGCGTAATCTGTTCGCATCCACTGCAAGTCTAAATGCTCTTGTTGGAAACAGTAAATTGCACCCTGTTAGAGCAAATTGGGCAAATTGACTTTCCCTGTGTTTTTGCTTTGCTATGAAGTCATTTAGAGTCATTTTAACCATAGTTATGTTGTATTTTCACTTGTTTTTCACTAAATTAACATTATAACATTATTACAAGTTTAATTTAGTGTTAGCATTAGAGTTATGGGTAGGACTTAGATTTAAGCTAAGATTAAAGTTGATTAAGGTTTATTGGAACCTTATAGAAATATTATAAATTCCTTTCAAATTTTTTTCCTTTCATTTGACTCTCTTCACATAATTAAGTTACGATTATGCATTTGGGAAGATTTAACGATTCTCAAATACAATGTACTTGTGTGGTTTGATAGGGGACTGAGGAAGATTAGGGTTAGTCACTCATTCATTTTCTATACCTGCCTAATTCGAGTTTTTTAGGGAAGCCGGTGCCCAACCGGCAACTCTGTGCACGAGGGCAGGAACAACCATAGACATGGCACCAGATCTTTATAGGGTGGACACACACAGACAATTAAACACACATCCACACACTAACTTACCTTATCATGCATGTCTTTGGAATGCGAGAGAAAACCGTTACCTTTAGAAAACCCATGTTAACAGGAGGATGACATAAAAACCCCACACAGAGATTTCCCAAATCGGTCCACCTGGGGCTCGAACTCAGGATGTTCTTTCTATGAGGCTACAGCACTATCCACTGCACCAACAAGCTGACATAAAATTAGGATTAAATTCTTACAAATACCATCAGTATTTCTTATTGAATAATATTTTATCCTTAAAATTGTGAAATATTTGCACACCGAAACACATTGACTGGTTGAAATATTTTTTTGTTTGTAGCCTAGCAATATGGCAAGGGATAGGCTACCTGTTTTGTCATGAGTTCATGTAGAAAATGTCATTAACCTAACTTGCCTAACATACTTGCCTATGTCACGTGTGTTACTGTAAGCTTTTACCAGAGGGCAAATCTGGAATCATGGACCATATAGAACTTCCAAGGTTTACATAATGTAAAAAAATTAACAATTGGTGACTCATGAGGAAATGATAGTGGGGAGTGAAAAACAATAACAGTGGCACATATTTGTCATTGTGCAAGAGCATGGAAGAAGAGCAGTTTTACCTACAAGAGCAGAGACAGGAGCACACAGACTAGATTTTAGATGAGGTTGCCTACACAGCTTTAGATGGTGGTTTGCAGGCTGACTTTGATTTTTAACTTTTATGGATCAGAAGACTAAATTGTGGAGGTTATGAAGGAATAATTTTGTGAGGAGTTGTAAAAGGCTTTGTAAAAAGCTTCCATGTGACTGAATAGCAGCAGCAAAAGTGATTAGACTGACAGGCAGAAAGGTTTTTTTCCCCAGATCAAAGAAAATTATGTACTTATGTACTGAATGTTTCTAGAACTTTGTAGTACTAAGTTATCCTTCTCTTTTTCTGGAAACTGTATTGTATTCTGTTGAGGATGTTTTTTGTTTCAGTTCAGGTGGTTATTTATCATTCTTTCCATTGTTTTACTTATACAGCTTGTCAGAGTTATAGGTTGCTATGTTACTGCTGGGTAGGGCCCAAGCGCCAAAGCTGAGAAATAAAAAGAGCTTAACACAGCAAAACGACAAAGACAAAAAAATTGAATGAAACGAGAAGTGGGCGTGACTGCCTGCACACACATAAACCGAATGGAATAAAAAAGGGGGAGTGGCTTCATGCACATACACAGACAGCGTTAAGAAAAACTGCTGAAGCTTTTAACCCGGTGGGTATGCAGACATGGAAGGCAGCACAAAGCATACATAAAAACATAAAATGAAGCACATAACAAGCCACACAAAACAAAATATTAAATGCAGCGCTACAACCCAAAAAAAGAAGAACGCGCGGCAAACACACACAAACATTAGGGCTCAAAATGGCACATAAAACTGATAATGCATGCAGCATGCTCCAACCCAAGGGGAAATTTGGTGCAAACACACTCAATAATTAAGGCAGAAAACATGCAACAAAAAATGGAAAACAGGGAGTGCGCTACAACCCTAACAGGGGAGCATCCTCCAAACAGACACAGATACATAAAACTGAAAAAAAGAGGGGAGAACAAAGGGAGCAGTATGCCTGAATAGCGGTGCAAAAATCGGAGAGGAAAAGAAAGCATAAGAAGGGTAGCAAACTAACAAGGAGCATTCTCCTGGGGAAACGCTCACAATGCTCTGAAAGGGAAGTGGCAAGTTACACCATAATGAAGGGAGAAATAGAGGCGAAAGACCTGTATCTATTAACAAAGCGCTCCAATGCTAAATGACCCTGCCTCAGATTACCTCCGGGTTTTTCTGATTGCTGCTAATCGGTTCCAAGTACCTTCTGCCCTAACATACTCACGAGAAAGAAGAGATTACAATGACTTAAATAAGACGTGACTGAGTCGTTTTGTACCCGATTGGCGCTGTTTCATCAGTTACCATGATGATGCCTTCTTTTGCTGCTTTGTACAGCAGACTGCCAGCCAGGGAGCGCCTCAAACACCCCCTGGTGGCCGACAACAGTATCTGACCCCCAACATTTGTCTGTTGTTTTCTGGGTCTTTGTGTTTTTTCCTGCCTTGGGAATAGGAATAACATAGCTTATTTCCATGCCTTTGGAATGTTTCCGGTTTCCATACATGGTTAAATTTTCCAGAAGTAGCGTCTTTGTTAATAGGGGTAATTATATGATCTGATATAGAGCGTGAAGTAGTTCGTCCCTTGTAAATGTATTTATTTATTGTTTAACATCATCCTCAGCAAAAGTGGCTATTCTAATGATAGAAACATGGTACTCATACACAAGTCTCATATCATACGCAAAGTCACATATCAATACACAAGTTACTGACAATTTAGCATTTCCAATTTACCTAGCGTGTATGTCTTTGGACTATGAGAGGAAACTGGAGCACCCGGAGAAAATGGGGAGTAAACATGTGGAGATCATGCAAACTCCAAATTCCCAGAGGATCAAACCTGGGTCCTTTTGCTGTGAGGCCACACCTCCACCATGCTGCCACCGTGCCATCATTGTAAAAAAGATGTTGTATGATTCATTATTATTTGTCTTAAAGTACATTTTATTCCTTACATTTTGTATTCGAATGTCCTGAAACAAGGGGTTTTTGATGAATGATGTATTTTCAAATGTATAATTCATTACCATATTTAATTTGTTGGAGTATGTGTATTTATGTTGCTTGTGACAAATTTACAGCCATGTCTTTTTGCAATATTTATTGTTCTTTTTGTTAGAGGTGCACCTACGCCCTATTACTGTCACCTTCTTAGCCCAGGTTCGAACCCAGTGAATAACACAAGAGAACCTATGCTAAGTTCACATTAGTTTTTGTGTCTTGGGGACGGTTTTACCATTCGGCTGTCGCAATTGGGTCCTATACTGCGTACCTTAACATTTCTTGTTCTGGTGTTTCTGATATTATTCAGTTTCTTTGTTGTGAGATATTTTCTGAAGATTCTTTTTGCCATGGCTAGGGTTTCTGGTGTTATCCTTAACTTCTGTTCACAGCCTGGCAGCTTGCTTTATTGAGCTTCCTTCTTTGTGGGATCATTTTTTCATGGGGTTGTCTGGGTTTATAAGAATAGGAAAATTATCTTTACAAATTTTCCACAAAAAGTCCACATGTATTTCTGGTCATTTGTGGTTAATTTAAAACATAATTCAGAATGGAAAAAATGGATGACCAGTATAAATCTCTTCCTCCCTCACTTTTCTCTGAGTCTCTTTTCACAAACACCATTAGGTT
>JAOUQV010322424.1:0-12073 GCA_028565295.1 Aspidoras spilotus
ACAGTTTTGCTCAAAATATTGCAAAGCACACAACATTATGGGTGACATACCAGAGTTCAATAGAGGACAAATTGTTGTTGCAGTTCTTGCTGGTGCATCTGTGACCAAGACAGCAAGTCTTTGTGATGTATCAAGAGCCTCTTTGGGGAAAGTGGATATATTGGTATGAGAATGTTAGAGATGTAATTGCCAGGCATGAGGCACAGAGAAAGACCAAAGAGGAGATATATGGATTTGGTCAATGTAGACATGCAGGTAGTTGGTGTGAAAGCAAAAGATGCAGAGGACAGAGTAAGGTGAAAACAATTGAGTCGCTGCGGCGACCCCTGATAAAGGCAGAGACTGAAAGAAGAATAAGAAGACTTAATATATGTGTTTATATATATGGGCAGCTATTGTAGGGTTTTTCAAGGTTGAGAAATGAAGATGTCTTTTAGCTGAACAGTGAGAATTTGTAAAGTGAAATTATTTTGTCTTGTATGCTGAACATGCTAAAGCTAATCTGTATGTATTATGATTAGCCTGTGAATGTGTGTGTTTGCGTTTTTTCACATCATTGACCTGAACTGTGCCTCGGGCAAGCTAAGTCATTACCACAGCTGCACAGATAAAGATTAGCACTGATGGTAAGCAGATATCTCTCGAGGGAGATTAGCATGGTGCGAATAAATGCAAAGCATGCGTAACAATGTCTAATATAGGGACCAATCTTTGTAACTTTAGCTCAAAACACATCTACAGCTGTGTTTAAAATAATATCAGTCTAACATCACTAATGTGTTTAATTACTGATTTTGCAAGAGAAAAAAAGAATACACTATGGTTAAAAAATGTAGGTGTAGCTGCGTAATTAGCAACCAACAGAATCAAATCTCATGACATGAACACTGTGAATAATATAGACTAACAAGAATAGAAAAGATGCAATGATCAGCTCCAGGGACATCAAAGAATATCCTCAGTGACATGTAAGTACTGCAACAATCAGAAGACACCTATGTGAAAAGAAAACTATTTGCAAGAAACTCATGTAAAGTACCACTGCTAAAAAAAGACATGTTGACCAGGTTACATGTTGCTAAAACACATTGAATGGCCTACAGAGATGTTGCACTACATTCTATGGACAGATGAGAGCAAGATTGTTCTTATTAGATTGGATTAGATTCATTAGATTAAATTAGATTTATTGTCACTGTGCAGGTACACAGCCAATGAAATGCAGTGAGCAGAAAAAAACCTGAAGATAAAAGGGTCTACACCTAATGATAAAAAAAACTCCAGATTAACAGAGCAGTGGGTAACGACAGCGGCTTTACACCATGCTTTGTTTACATAAATGCAAACACCACTGCCGCGGCTCTTCAGCCGGCCTATCAGTTCTGAAAACAGTTTGCCCATCCAATTCCGCCGCGCCGTTAAAATCATTGCTGCTTAGCCAAGTTTCTGTGAAAAACATTAAATTGCTTTCCATAAGCCACTTATTTGTAAGGGTCCAGATCTTTAATTTGTCCAGTTTCTTTGACAGAGACCGCACATTGGCAAGGAAGATGCTGGGTAGCGCTGGTCAGTGTGGATTTAGTTTTAGCTTGGCATGCAGACATCCGCGCTTACCTCGCTTTTGTTGACAGTCTCGGCGTAAACAGTTGAATGACTCGTGATCAGCTGGTGTTCTGATTAGCTCTGGAGGTATCTGGTCAAAGTTGAATGGATGATCTAAAACAATGTCTGCAATTATTGATGTTGAGTAATGTTTGTTTGTCGTATCTGAAATGCACAAAATTCAACTGAATGAAAAAGCAGGAACTAGCAACATAAATAAACACTATATTGCTAAAACTGGAGAGACACTGAGCTGCGTGTGGTGTACGCATCGCCATCTTGGTAAATCTTATTAGGTTTAAAGACTACATACACCTGAGAACACTGAATTTAAGTCACAGTACACTGTGAATACTGTAAAACATGGAGGTGCAGCATAACTGTTTGGGATTGATCTCATACTTTGGAGTTGGGTTCATATATTATCTAGCTAGCACCATGGACCACTTTGACTATATGAAAATACTGGAAAATGTCATGTCGCCTTATGTTGAAGAAGTATGTTTCAGCAGGATAATTACCCCAACACACAAGTAATCAGGAAACATCCTGACTCCAGACCAACAAGATTAAAGTTATGTAATGGCCGGAGCAATCCCAAAACCTCAATCCAGTTGAGGATTTTTGGAGTAAAAATGCTGTTTTTGATGCAAAACCTAAAAAATGCAGAAGAACTTTGGAATGTAGTCCAGATGGCTTCGGTTGGATATTGGCTGAATATATTGCAAAGCATTTATCAGAAATAAAGATTAGAACTAAATATTAGGTCAGTAATTAACAGAAAAAATAAATATGTACACACGTTTCAGTTTATACTGTAAATATTCGACTTGTAAATGTATATGCAGACACTACTTTTTTTGAATATTTGAATAATATTTTTTTAAATCAAAAAATGTATATGCTTGCCCCTCGGTTTAAACATGCATGTCTGGCCACATTGTGGAATTTGGGTTGATGTGTGTTCCTCTCCTTTTGGTACACCTGTGATCCCATGGTACAGCAAGAGCCCAAAATTATAGCTGTTGTTGAATCATTGTTACCAGATGTAGGTTTTAATGTTGTATTTGTGGAAAAGAGCTTTGTGCTGCATGATGAGGTGTAGTAAAGAGTATTGGTGCAAATGTATTACATCTATATTCTCTGTTGGTTTCTGGCTTGCTCTGGTGTGTCTTTGTGCGTATGTGTGTGTGTGTGTATGTGTGTGTTGTTGCAACTGCAGGCCATCATTGCGCTGCTCACTCGAGGGGAAACACCACAGCTGTGCTTTCTGACAGCTGCGTCAATGACACACACACATACATGAACACATACTGTGAGGTCTATGAAACGCACAAGCAGTCATAGAGCATTTTTATGAACAAATGCACACACACACACATACCATAGGATATATATATATATATATATATAAATAATGAATATTTTGTGCAGTCTTAAATCTACGCACACCCTCTCTCTCTCTCAGGTAGTAAAAGCCCACTCTGATCTTTTCTGTCTCACTGCTTCCTGTCTTCTGTTCAATTATTCTGTTCAACCTTTCATCCTATCCTTTTGCAGACAGGCAATCTAATGAACAACCCTATTACACTTTCAGTTTATGCACCCGTGCTATGACCCAGTGTTCAAGTGAAAGTAGCTCAGCTTAGCTTTGTGCTAATTGGTAACAATTATTGGAAAAAGGTTTAAATATTTCTGCTTTTAATGAATGTATTGATTCCCAGTATTCTGAAAGTTATATTGTGTCATATAACATTAAGTGTACGTTGGAGCTGAACATCATGGTTCTCGTCTTTACTACTTGGTTTGTTTCTTTTTGTTTATTAAAATATTCACTGAATGTTTATTGAATTAGGAACATGTGACACGTGGAAAATGGTCCACAACAAAGTGCACAATTGGTGGAGACATCACAAATAGCACTTATATAAAGTGTTATATGTCCATTGCACAGCAGAAGAAAGTGTTTACCAGCTGAATGAAGAGACTGGACTGTGGATAGATAGTTGGAGCCCAGAGACGTGGTGCCAGTGTTCAGCAACATCTGCACTTGGGCTGCTCCCATAAAACAGGTGTATTAAAAGCGTTGGAAACATCAACAAACATGTAGGTGGCCGTTTAAGTGTGGTTGATCCGAGAAGTTGATCCAAGTGTCAAAGTAGTGAGGGGATATTGCAGAGCTGCAGAAATGAGCATGGGTCAACTTGGTATGAAAGATGTTCACCAACATGTGGAGTCCGTTCATTGACTCCTGCATGCTGCAGATAATCAAAAAGCTGGACTAAACTGTTACTAGTCTTGTTCTTCTAATTTAGTGACTGTTCAGTCTTTATTACCTGTATCGGCAAACTGCATAAACATTTTTCACAGAAATGTTCTATATACATTAGTCTTCATGGTATTACAAACTTCATATATCCCAGATACACTTAGCTGTGATTAACTCAGCATTTAATTGAGAACTTGTATCTCCTTTCTACACATAAATTGATTGACAGTGAATATATTAAAAGTGCAGTTTAAATATGGCTGCATTGTTAAATTGAATAGAAACTTTAGTATCAATTTCCCTCCCTCGCTTGATTACCATAGTGTTTCCATCAGCACGCTGAGTGTCAGTCATCCACGTAGGGGGAACAGCATAGCGCAGACACAAAAGCACAAAAAATGTTTACTGTGCTAATCACCTTCCCTAACCAGGCCATTTTAATTGCACCTCTTTAATTTCATGAATAGGTTTAGCGTATTGAATGTGCTGAATGTCCTGTAGTGCAGTCTGAGGGGGAGAAGGATGGAAAGAGGATGGAAGGATGGTAATTATGGAAGGCAAACACAATACATTCATCATTATAGCAGAGCTTGTAAACCTGCTTAGTCAGAGTTCCGCAAGGTGAATTTAGGTATTATATATTTTTTTCATTCAGTCAGGATTAACATTTTTCACTTGTTTTGAACAGATTATCATAATAAAATATATTCTTTAGTGACCGACTCTTATTTATTTAATAATGGAATAGCTTTAATTATTTCTTACATTATCAAGCATTGGAGCAAACAATACAATACTCATATCTATCCATCAATTATCTTCCACTTAATCTACTTGGGGACCAACCAGAGACAGGGCACCATCATAGGGAACACACATTCACACACAAGGGCTACTTTAGAGACACTAATTAACCTAATGCTGATGTCTTCAGAATGCATGAGGAAACTGGATCATCTGGAGAAAACCTCGAACTTCATGTCCTTATTGCTGTGAGGCGACAGCATTACCTACTGCACTACTATGCCGCCTGTACAAGATTTAGCTATAAATATATTAAAAATGAGTTTATATTTTTTTCAGAATCATTTTTATATTTATGATGTCTGGCGAAGCTGTATACTATTGCTCGTACCCTTCTTTCTGAGACCTATCTTACTTACTTACAGCATTCTTGTTTTATAATCTTGCTGCAAGCCCACGCTTGTAGACTTCTCTGCCTCATTCTCTAAGCAATGCTCAGAAACTAGATTGTTTTAGAAAGTTATATAAAACTTTCTTTTAACCCGTGTAGCGCATTCAGATTAGGTAATGCGCATTATAGATTGAATTCATTATTACAACCATCACACAATTATTAAGAGACAAGTGCATGTTTATTGTCATATTGTTGAAAATAGCAGTGAGTGCCGGGACAAAATTGCAGAAGGTAAAAAGCTAATGGCCGAATGTCAAAGCACAAAAGATATACAGTATAAAATAAGGAGGTCACTGGTGTCCCCCAACATTCTTGCTTTTGGTTCTCTAGGAGCAAAACAGAGAACATACATGTTAGCAAAGTAGATCACAAAAACATAGTTCAAACACAAAAGCTAGGCAAAGTATAGACAAGACATGAATTTCATGAACAAGAACGTAAAAATGTCAAAACATGAGTGATCCAAAACAAGGTAAATCCAAAGTCAATGAATGATAATCCAAAGGTGTCAACACCAAAGACACCAACGGTAAGTTTGCTGACCCACAAAGAGAGCTAGCCCAACAGATCCTTATATCCTTGAAGGAGAGAGCAAACTGCTGCTCTTCAAATAGTCTCGGGTGCTGTAAATTAGTGCTAGTGCCGCTGTGTGTAGGGTGCTAGGTTTGTAGGTGTAGGTTATGGCTGTTGTAGACGGACTCTACATTTAGAAGGTGTTATTATTATTATTATTATTATTATTATTATTATTAATATTTTCAGTACGAAAGCAAACCCATTTGTTGACAACAACACAACGAATTCTGCGAAATTTTGCATTTAAACAAAGCAAGTGTAAAAGTCAAGACACTTAAAAACACGATGTAAAACTTACCAGTTAATTACTTTTTTATTTTTTTTTACAGTTAATTAGTTTTTTTTGGCTTTTGGCTTTTCCCTGCCACAGCAAGTCAAGTACCATTACCGAATATTGAATATGTTTTACTAGAAGGTGCAGTGAACAGTATGTGAGCAATATCTGCTGAATATATTAAGTGCTCCTATGTACAGTGTTCCTTTTTAAAAGGTGTTTTAAAAAAATCTGCCATTCTTCTTCTGAAGTAAATATATATATATATATATATATATATACACAGTATACATGTATATTATTTTCATGGAGCAGAGCCATAGTAGTGTGCCTTCAAACAGTATGCTACTAATATAATTATTTTAGTGCTAATTAAATCCATTCGGCTAATATAATGCTCTGTGTATGTTGTTAAATCCTACCCTGTCCCAGCAACTAATAAACTTTATTTGGAAGTCTATAAAATGTTCATCTTTTGTGAGGTTGGAAACTGTAAGATAACAAGCTAACACACGTACTTGTACTAGTGTGTTAGCCATAAATGTGCAATTGTGTGCCAGTTGGTAGAAGCTGTAAACCAAAGACTCCCTTGTAAATGCAACATGGCAGGGTCTGGAGAGCACATGCCTGTTGACTAATCAGTGTTATGTGATTCAGTCACAGAAAGTCATGTTACAACTTTTCCATTCCTAGTGCTTTACCACTGGACCCTTTTAAAGCCTGCTTCAGTTTATGCCAATTTAAAGAAGTCTAGCTAATAAAAGCTTACTTCATTACAAGTTTAAAGTGCACTCAGAGGAAATCACTCTAATCCCTGCAAACACACACCACACCACAAAGAGAAAGAGAGAGAGATTAAAATACATTGACATCAGTCAATCGTTTACAATCCAATACAGAAACGTATTCCACTTACAATATTACTTAATGTAACTACTTACTCCACAATATATTTATGTATTCCACATGCATTCTTCAGTATTCAAACCCTGAACTCTAACATTGTGTATTTCACACAGAGATATTATCCAGAAAACACTAAAATAGGCATGTCACCAAACAGATACATTATCTATGAAATAATATCTATTCTCCATCAAACACCAACATAAAATATACAGCACTGACATTATCCACTAAAGGCATTACTTAGTTAACCCCCGGCATTCTCCATTAAACTCTGGCATTTTTAAATCAAACATAAACATTGTCTAGTAAATAAAAACATTACTTTTTAGACACTGATAAGTAAAGCATATAGGCTGAGGTGTTAATTCTGCACATTACAATAGGGTTTCACACATAGACCAGCTTGAATGCCAGTTTAGGAGCTCTTCACTCTTCACATCATGCAGGCATATTCATTTGTTGGTGTTTCACAGAATTAGACCCAGGGCACTTCTGTGAGTCTAAGCAGTAAGATCTAGCATGCCAGACCCTCTCTCCTGCGAGCAAAGCTCCCTATGCTATACTTGGCATTCCCATGAAGTCTACCAGATATACAATGCCATGCTAACCATACACACAAGCAACACTGTGCTAGCAAACTTTAATTTATCTACCAAAATCTTCCAATCCCATTCACCAGCCATTTAGCATTGGTAGCACAGTGCCTTTGTTTGCCACTACACTGTCCTTCCCACTATTTTCTCAATTACACCTACTAATATCATAGGAACATTTTTATGCCTCCATGTATGACAAACTAACATCCCTGTGACAAACTAACATCGCAATCTAAAAAAATGTGTTTAATGTCCCAACTTCAGCACTCAGCTTACAACTAGGATTCTCATTTACCCACTGTCCTAGGTTCTGCCATATTATAAGGGAATAATACATAGTTCCCAACAAAAACATAATACAACTTGCTTCCATTGCCCATAATTTTCATGCTTTGAAAGCAACCAGGGGTTAGGTGCCTTGTCCAAATGCATTTCAGTCGTATTTGTGATTCAGCTTTACCAGAAATTGAACCGGGGACATTCCGGTTGCAAGGCCAGTTCCTTAACCCCCACACAATTATTCTTCAACTACTGACACTTTTTAGTCTTTGATGCAGCAGTTGCATGAGATGCTTCCTCTTCCTGCTCTCTAATAAAACCAATTACCATTCTGCTTCTATCTGGTGACATGACCTTTTCTAAATACTTTCCACTTTTTATCTGACCCTAGTTCAGCCCTCCAATTTTACACCCACCCTGTTACATCTCTATGCTCTAATACCCTTTTTGCTGACTGCACTTTCTCTCGAGGTTGCCACTTTCTGCCTGCCTTTGCAGCTGGTACTTTTAAACAAGACCATCTTTTGACCCAAACAGCAACATTATCGCCCTACCTTTGCACATTTAAAATGCTCAGCTAAAATATTTACTGGCAATTCTATTAACCCTCTTCCAAACCTTGCTACACTAATTATTCACCATGGTCTGTCCAACCACTTATAGCATTGTTCATTATTCTTTCTAACATCGGCAATTAATAATTTGTCATATACAGTGGGACCAAAAATTATTTAGCACTGATTGTGCAAGTTATTCTGCTTAGAAAGATAAGAAAGGTCTGTAATATTCTTCATAGGTACACTTTAAATAAAAAAATTCAGGAAATCACACTGTAGGATTTTAAAGGATTTATTTGTAAATTATGGTGGAAAAGTATTTCAGCAATAACAAAAATTTTTCACATAAACTTTGTTGGCAATGACAGAGGTTAAACATTTTCTGCAAGTCTTCACCAGGTTTACACACACTATAGCTGGTATTTTGGCCTATTCCTCCATGAAGATCTTCTCTAGAGCAGTGATGTTTTTGGGCTGTCGCTTGGCAACACTGACTTTCAAATCCCTCCCCAAATTTTCTATGGGGTTAAGGTCTGGAGACTGGCTAGGCCACTCCAGTACCTTGACATGCTTTTTACTGAGCCACTTCTTTGTTGTGTGTTTAAAATCACTGCTGTAATGTTCTATTCTTAATGCTCTCACTGGTGGTAAGAAGTTTTGGATTAAAATTTCATGATACATTGTCCCATTTATTCTTCCCTTAACACAGATCAGTCTTTCTGTCCACTTTGCAGAAAAACAGCCCCAAAGCATAATGTCTTGGGATGCAATTTTTCCACCAAACAATACAAGTTGAGTATTTACTGAAAAGTTCTATTTTGGTTTTATCTGACCACATGATATTCTCCCAATCCTCTTCTGGATCATCTATATGCTCTCTGGCAAACTTCAAACGGGTCTGAACATGTATTGGCTTAAGCGGGTGAACTGCAATATTTGAGTCTCTCTCTGCATAGTTACTGGTGATAGCCTTTTTCTTCTCTTTTTTAAATCTCAGGTCATTCAGCAGGTCTCTCTGGATATTTGCAAACCAATTTTAATGATCATTTTGACCCCACAGGATTATATCTTGCATGGGGTGCCAGATCAAGGGAGATTATTAATGGTTTTGTAGATCATTTATTACAACTGCTCCCACAGTTTATTTATTAAAACCGACTTGTTTGTCTATTAAGGATTCACACTTTTCAGCCTGATGCGGGTCTACAATTTTCTTTTTGACGTCCTTCAACAGCTCTTTTTTCTTGGCCATGGTTGAGCTTGGTGTCTGAGTGTTTGAGGCTGTGGACAAGTGTCTTTTATGCAGATAACCAGGTCAAATATGTTCCATTAATACAGGTAAGGAGTAAGGGACATGACAGCTTCTTAAAGAAGTTACAGATCTGTGAGAGCCAGAAGCCTTGCTTTTTTTGTGGGTGACCAAATACTTATTTTCCACCATAATTTACAAATAAATTCTTTAAAAATCCTTCGCTGTGTTTTCCTGAATTTTTTCTCACTGTGTGTCTCATAGTTGTAGTGTACCTATTGTGAAAATTACAGACCACTCTCATCTAGGAGAACTAGCACAATCAGTAGCTGACTAAATACTTTATGAGCCCACTGTACTCTCAGTGGTCATCTTAAACTGGGAAGTAAAATATCAAAAACTGAGGGCACCACATTTTTAATTTATCTGGCATGAAAGACCTATCAGTTCCATTTATTGACTCCACTATTTCCATCCTTAACCTTACAACCTGCTCTCTGTTGCTCAGTGCTACAATATATCATCTGCCTAAACTGACTTCTCCAGGATAGAATGTATCACTTCTTCCTCCTTCAAGAATATTTCTTGCTCTCCTTTTTAATTGACACACTATAAAGTTAATACGTTTAAACTTCAGTTTGGGAAAGAGGTTGGTAATGTAGTCGAATCATCCATGTATGCCTTAATCGGAGGTCACCAGCGTTCAGCTTCTCACTTACTACAACCCACGTAGAAGCCATAATTATCACCTTCATTGCCATAGTAGATGCTAACAGTGAAATTTTACACTCTGCTATAATGTTCAATTCCAAAAACTGGCAGAATGTCACATACTTCTACCTGTTAACATAAAACTCATTCATTCATTAATTTTCTATACCCACTTAATCCTAGTTTTTTAGAGTCATATGGAAGCCAGTGCCCACACAGTCTAGGGAACAACCCTAGACAGGGCACCAATCTAGATTAGGGTGCACACACACCAATTACACACTAACGGGCAATTTAGAGACCTCAGTTAACCTGTGACGCATGTCTATGGAATGCAGGTGGAAGCTGGAATACCCTGAGAAAACTGAGAACATGCAAACTCCACACAGAACCCTGGATCTTCTTGCAGTGAGGTCACAGCACTATCCACTGCGCCACTGTGCCACCCTAACACAAAACAGAATCTTCAAATTATAACCACTTTTGTAATACTGTCTGACAACTGGAATAATTCAAATGCTTTCAACAATAAGCAATGCATAACAGAGCCAAAGGCATTTGCCATATCTAAAAATAATACATGATGATCTCCTCCCTCTGTCTTTGCTGACTGAATCTGCTACCTATTCATATTACAAAGTAACCAGCAACCTGAGATCCATGCCTTCTGCACTAATGTGTCTATTATCATATTTTCTTTGAAGTAAATATTCAAGTAAATATTAAAATATTCTGATATTCTTTGTCAGTCACTGATTTTCTTCATAAAACAGTAACATCTGTTAGGTGTTAGATACCGCTGCTGGCCACCAGGGGGTGTGGGAGGCATTCCTAGGTTGGCAGTCTGCTGTGGGCAGCAGCAGAAGATAGCAGTGTCATTGTTACTGATGCCTCGGCGCTAATTAGGCGCCAAATGGTGACACCTTAGTCTGATATTATTTAAGTACTTAAGAACTCTTTCTGCTCTGTAAGTATGCTAGGGTTAAAGCCAAATAGCGGTTCTTGGCGGTAGGCTTGGGCCGAGGTACCAGGTGAAGTTTTCCAGTATATTTTTCCCTCAAATGTGCCCCTTCCCGTCAGTGTATGTTAACGTCTCTATGGGAAAATCGCTTCAAGCTCACTCGCACGATTCTCTGGCTGCCTACTGCGTTTTTGCTGTTCTCCCCTCTGTGTTTTCTGTTTGCTTGTGTGCATATGTGTGTGTGTGTTTTGAGTGCGTCCTGTTTCGGGCCACAAGCTGTTTGTGTTTTGGTGTGAGTCTACGTTTTCAGCGCTCTTGGTATGTCTCTATGTTTTGTTTTTGTTTAGTGTTTTGTGTGGTGTGCGTGTGCTGCCTTTTGTGTCCACACACACACCACCCTCGTTTAAAAGCATCTTTCTCTTTTGCTCTGTTTTTCGGTGTCTAAGTGTATGTGTGAGCAGTCACGCCCCCTCTGCTCTCAGTTTTTTTGCGCGCACGTTAGAATCCCTGCTCTTAAAAGAAGGTTTCTTCATCGTCTAATTTTTGTCTTCAAAATAAAATATTAATTTTTATGTTTGTGTCATGCCCCTTTTATTTATCAACTCTTTGCGCTTGGGTCCTACGCCTCGTCTCATAAGAAAATCTCTTATCAAACATCAACAATATCCTTTCAACACTAGAAGTATCTTAGCACTGAGATTTCCACTATCAAACATTCACATTTTCTATGAAAGATTTACATTCTCTATCAAAAATCTAATCTTTATCAAATCAGACATTCTCTATTAAATACCGGCATTGTCAATGAAATATTATTAAGATGTTGAGGTTCTCATTAGGAGTGACCAGGATGGACAGAATTAGAAATGAGAACATCAGAGGGACAGCACAT
>JAOUQV010322494.1:0-12067 GCA_028565295.1 Aspidoras spilotus
GACAGCAACACTGAAGGAGCTGCAAGAATTTCTGGCAAGTACTGGCTGTGCAGTACATGTGACAACAATCTCCCGTCATCTTCATATGTTTCATATGTCTTATCGTTCAAAGAAAAACATCCAAGCCCGGCTTAATTTTGCAAAGAGACATGAAATTTCCCAACGTGGGGAAAATGTGTTATGGTCTGATGAAACCGAAGTTGAACTTTTTGGACATTATTCCAAAAGGTATTTTTGGCACAAAAAGAACACTGCTAATTACCACCTGCTAATTTACCTACAGTAAAGCATGGTGGTGGCAGCATCATGCTTTGGGACAGTTTTTCTTCAGCTGGAACTGGGGTCTTGGTCAGGGGGCACGGAATTATGAACAATTCCAAATACCAGTCAGTGTTTGCACAAAACCTTCAGCCTTCTGTTAGAAAGATGAAGAGGAACTTTATCTTAGCAAGACAATGACCCAAAGCACACGTCTAAATCGACAAAAGAATTGCTTCACACGAATAAGATTAATGCTTTGGAATGGCCCAGCCAGAGTCCAGACCTGAATCCCATCAAACATCTGTGGGGTGATTTGAAGAGGGCTGTGCACAGGAGATGCCCTCGCAATCTGTCAGTTTTGGAGCGGTGTTGCAAAGAAGAGTGGGCAAATATTTACACATCATGATGTGCCACATTGATCGGCTTCTACCCAAAAAGACTGAGTGCTTTAATAAAAGGCAAGGTGCTGCAACAAAGTATTAGTTTAATATTTATGCAACTAGGTTATTTGATAATTTTCTGCTTTAAATGTTTCAGTTGGATTTTCAATTGCATTGTACAGGTTATAGGTCACAGTAAAGGTGGACAAAGTTGTAAAAATATTTGTCTTGCTGTAATTTTTTACATCCCAAAAAATCAGCACTTGAACAGGGGTGTGTAGACTTTTTATATCCATGGTATGTTAAGTGCGGCCATTTTTTATTAATGTTGGCAGTGGTGTATAATTTAACCTTACATGTCAATACTGTGTTCTTTAATGCTCTGAATATTCTTTTTTAATTTCTCTTCCAGTGAAGTGGAATTTAGAGACCCGTTATATGGGTAAGCTTTTTTTTTATCGAATCTGATCTAATGTAAAGTAACTGTGTTATTCTGTATATGCTAATGCTAAAGCAGTGTCAATTCCTATAGACGTGACTGTCTTATCATTCTGTAGCTGATGGAATACTTAATGTCTGTTTTACAGTGACCCGTTTGCTGATCCTTATTATGACTATGAAATGGAGGCTTTCTGGAGAGGTGGTCAATATGAGAACTTTAGAGTGCAGTACACAGAGACCCCTTTGCCATTCCATTATAGTGTAAGTCTACAAACGCTCTGCGTCTAGAATCAGCACAAGAGTGCAAAATCAAAAAATACATGGCTAAATATTTCTTGGATTTGTGTACACGGCAAGTGTTAATAGGTTTGTGCGTGTTTCAGGATCGAGAGCGAGATCCCCGTGATCCCCGTGAGCGGCACAGAGAAAGGGAGCGTGAACGGGAGCGGGATCATCGTGAACGAGAGCGCAGACAACGGGAGAGGGAGCGGGAGCGTGACAAAGAGCGGTTACGCAGAAAGGAGGAGTGGGAACGAGACCGACTGAAACGAGATGAGAAGGAAGGTAGACCCAGAGAACGGCTGTTAAGGGAACCACGGGAGAAGAAAGAAGAGAAGGACAAGCCCCTTAAACCACGTTCACCTATCAGTTTGCCGACAAGGTAAGCTCTGTTTCAATGAATTATACTTATGTTCATGGCTTAATGTTAAAAATAAAGCTTGAACTTGAAGCTGTGATGAATGCTTACATCAACTTTTTGCGGGCGGCACGGTTGCGCAGTGGATAACGCTGTGGCCTCACAGCAAGATCCCCGGGTGGGGCGACCTGGGAATTTCTGTGTGGAGTTTGTTCGTTCCGCGTTCGTGTGGGTTTTCTCTGGGTACTCTGGCAAAGACATGCACGCTAGGTAAATTGGAAATGCTAAATTGTCATTAACTTGTGTATTGATGTGTGACTTTGTGTATGATATGAGACTTGTAAGAGTATGACTGTGTTCCTGTCATTAGAATAGACACTGGTGCTGAGGATGACCTTAATAAATAAATACATATCCACTGTTTGCCACTGCTTGAAAGCCAAAAAAGTCAACTGATGATGCTTGTGTCCTTATGTTTCTCCTGCTTTTTTGCTGTTTGTTATAAGTTTCCATCAGTCACATCAATATAAATATTCACATGATTAATAGAAAATATTGAGAATATATTGAAAATATAAATTAGACCATGTTAATACTTTCCCCACGGTGCATGTTCTTGTATTGTACCTTTTAAGAACATACTACTGCGTGTCTAGTCGAGTGATTCGGAACCATCTATGCTTTCTGAACCAGCTTGTACAAAAAAAGTGTATTTTTGTGTGCACATTTTATATTGGAAGTATTTTTCTCAATTTTTCCTGATTTTATGTCCGATTTTGCATGTACGCCAATGACCTTTTAAACATCCGGAGGGTGTTTCGTACAAACAGGTTCTATTGGTTATTACTGCTTTTAAAACCCTTTTTTTTCATATAAAATTATTCATATTAAATTAGGCTTCCGTAATGCACAGAGGGATTTTTAATACGTTAATGGAAGATTACATAAATGGAAGATAATGTAAAAGCAGTGTGTTCTAAGACCGTCTTTATAAACAGGTAATGCAACAGAAGTGCTTTGTGGAAATACGTTGGATTCGAAGCAGATACATAGTCAAAGGACATGAACAAGCCAGTGTGCAAGTGCGGCTTTAGAATCTGAGAAGACTAGCCATGTTGGGCATGTTTTTCGCAGAGCATGGGAGATGGGTCAGGAAATGCTTGCAAACAGTCTTACTTCTGTTTACCATTTTCACTTCGTCTTATAGTCAGATGCAAATTTAAATTGTTGCCATACCACAGATTTGTGTGAAGCCGGACCATCTTCTTAACTCTTCCTCTCGTCAGCGGTCACCATGAGCAACGGTCTCACCTTAGCAAACGTTTGGCTTAGCAGCTCCGGTATCACAGTGGAGAGGGCAAGACAAACCTATGATTATTTAGTAGTAGCGGGGAGGGGAGGTTTCTCCGCTTTTAATAGCTTGTTATACTGACGCAAGCAGACGGTGTGTAACCTATTCTAAAATATAAGACTAGTAATTTAAAATGAATGTGTTTTTAAAAGAATATTGAACCGTGTAGGGGGTACCGTATAGTTCGGCATTAGAATGAGTATTGTTGCATCCCTAGTATCTTGTAGGAGTCTAAAATAATTCGATAAATATCTCAATGCGTATGGTAAAATAAGCGTCTGAAACTATTTATATTCAATTGGACTGATTTGATGTTTTTAATAAGATTCACTTCTATAGGGTATTAAATAATATGGTGCCTTATAGGAGACGATTATTTTACATTACAGCATTAGGTTAATAGTTTAAGTTCTTTTTTTCCTCCCCTTTCATTCAAGTAGATGATTGAAATGAAATACTAGAGAACATGTGTATAGTAGTTGTGGTTTTATGGTGTAAATACAGAAACATGTCTTGTTTATTAATGTAACTTGTTGCACAATAAGAACCGGGCTGTTGCTCTAGCCGAATTATGGTCATGTTTTTGTGGGAAGAAGTCCTGTATGTCTGTGTGTTGTCCTGCCCTGTCTTTGGGTGTCTACCGGTGCTAGATTGTCCTCATATCCGATTTCCCTATATCGTGTTGAGGTTTGTTGTACGACTGGTGTGATTGAAAGCGACTTTACATTTTTCATTTAAGTCCAAGATAACTGGGTTTCTTCTTCAGATCAGTTATTATTTACGCTCGTAATAACTGGTTATTATAATGGACTACAGTCAAACTAACTTATGTAAGGAGGAATCATTTGTTAATATGGGGGGCCCAGAGAGACGCATTAAAATCACAATCTAGTTTATTATTCAAAATAAAGAATTCAGTGTTCGCCAAGAGATCTCTACCACCCAGGTCTAAGCGTAGATAAACTGTCCTTATAAGCGAGTCTACCCTTGAGGGGATTTCAAGGTTTCTACTGAATGGAAGATCAACCAGAACGGAATGCCCAAGTCTAGTGCCCAGTCCTAATTTATAGCTCACCCCACTTGTACTTGTTGTTGTCCAGACTGTGTAGAGCCAATTACAGGAGACAAAGGTTTATCAGCTGTAGATTCCAGGTTCAGAATTGCCATATCATCTGTGGCCTTGGACAGCTGCCTTTTCGTGTACAGCAGGAACACTTTGTTTTGCTCACATCCCGCACCCTCAGGTCAACTTGCCCCTCTAGAATTAACTTACAGATGAATCCAGATGTCTAATATCCCAATATACACTACATCCAAATGATCGGAATCAGGTGTTCAAATCACTTCCATGGCCACATGTGTATAAAATCTAGCACCTTGGCATGCAGACTGTTTTTACAAACATTTGTGAAAGAATGGGTCGCTCTCAGGAGCTCAGTGAAATCCAGTGTGCGACTGTGATAGGATGCCACATGTGCAACAAATCCAGTCATGAAATTTCCTCGCTTCTAAATATTCTACAGTCAACTGTCAGCTGTATTTTAATAAAATGGAAATGTTTGGAAACAACAGCAATCTCAGTCGCAAAGTGGTAGGTCAAGTAAACTGACTGAGCGGGGTCAGTGGATGCACATAGTGCAAATAGCTCGCCAACTTTCTACAGAGTCAATCACTGCATATATTCAAGTTTAAGCTGTTCTTAGCTGCAGTGAGTGGACCGACGTCATATTGAACCTTAGGAATGGGATGTCAATAAAGGATATGTTTATATATGATTTTATTTATTAACACTGACTAATATGTACTAATTATGTTGATTTTATTTATTAGATTGTTCAACCATGATCGAGATCATTGTTTATATTTAATTAGTGGAAGTATCTGTTGACACACTTTGTCTTACGAAACACCATATTTGTGACCTGATGGGATTCTTTCTGTTCGAGTAGTGAGTCATTTTACCATTATGTTCTAGGAAGGCTGTATTATGATGCTGTTAGTTTCAACATACGAGTGGGAGAGTATCAACTGTAATATTATGCAACTGTGTGCATGCACATTGATAGAGGTGACTAACCCAGTTCTCTTGAGATACCCTGTTGACATGCGGAAAAAGCGTCCGTAGTACCGCAACATGTCCAGTTTTGCTATGAAGGTAAAGAGTCCCCCCCCCCTGCATCTTTGATGCCATGCTGAAATATAATCACGCTGTGAATATAATCAACCTGTCATCATTTCATACCTGCCATTTAATTATCAGTCATTGACCCAGAAAAGTATTTCAACATGAGTAAAAATACTGCAGCCGAGAAGATACATGCAGAAAAATAAATGTGAACCAGCTCCCGTACTTGTACTAGAAACTCTCTTGCAATTTATCACATTTGTGTCAATGTTTTAGGTTTAAATAGGCAGAAGTAATATGCTGATCCAGAGAAAATAATTCTAGTCTAACGGAGGCTTAATAATTAAAGATGGAAAACAATCTTTAATACTAGCTGAAAACCCCTTCACATTTTTAATATGTTGCACATGTTCGTGTTGCTGCACATGTGTACATTGACATGTAAATAGCATAATTGAACGTCCGCTTTGAAGAAATATATTGTCTGTTGTCCACTTCAACATTTATCATAGCTTTGCATGGCTTCAAATTTTTGTGCCAATCTAACACTGTACTAAGTGTAGATATGTACCCAGATTGTTGATTTGCATTAAATGTCAAATTCAATTATGTTTATTTATTAGTAATTGATCAATACCTGAAGTAATAAAAGGCAGAACAGTCTGCAATAAATGCTTATTTTTAAGACATTTACTATATTTCCATCCACCCATCTTTTACCCCTTATCCAGGGCTGGGTTTGCGAGGGCAGCAGTCTTAGCAGGAAAGCCCAAACTTCCCTCTGCCAATCCACACCAGCCAGCTCCTCAGGAAGAATCAATTTATGTCCAATTCCCACTTCATGATAGTGTTTTTCCTACCCGTCATTCTGAACGTTATAATAGAATATCTTGTAATTCTGTACTTTTTATATGTTTGTCCTTTTTCACTTCCTTACCTGAATTTCAACATTGTACAACATCACTAGGTGAAGGTAAAATGTCATCATTGTAAATATAGTAGTAGTGTCCTGGCTTTTCTTTGTATGAGTAATTCAAAATGACGCAATAAGAACATATGCTGAGAGGGAGTGGAAGGGAAATGACGGCCTTCTTTTGTGATTGATTTATTTTTTTTGTTTTTTTAATTTATGAATTACAAGATTCCAAGTGAATTCCTCCTGGAACTTACCACTGTGCCGCCATCGCTACACATCTGTAATCTGCCACAATTGAAATGGCGCTTATAACGCAGGATTTTGGAAGTGCACTAGCGTGTTGCATAAATATTATTTTTGGCGCGTCAGAGCAAAAGGTCTGAATAATTATTACCATGTGCTTGTTTTTCTTTAATACATTTGCAAAAATGTCCCCTTTTTTGTTTCTCTCTCAAAATGTGGCGCTGAGTTCACAATAATAAGAAATAAACTTTTTTTGATTTTAGCAAATGGCTGCAAAAACAGAATGGGAAAAATGTAAAGGGGTCTGAATACCCACTGTATATAAACCCTCCTTGTTGTTAACTTTTTAACCTAAAGTACACACTAGTCTAAATACTTTGTGATTGCAGCAATTATCAGCGCACTCACTCACACACACACATGCCAAAGACATGCACGCTAGGTAAATTAGAAATGCTAAATTGTCATTAACTTGTGTATTGATATGTGACTTGTGTATGAATATGACTGTGTTCCTGTCATAAGAATAGACACTGGTTCTGAAGATGACGAAACAATAGATACATATATTTAATAGCTATAAGTTAAACCTGTGAATATAAATGTATGAATTCTTGGCATCATAACAGCAGTTTATTCCACTGAACATCTGCCTCACATGTCATAATCAGAGACTCAATAAGCGCTAAAAAGATATATCTGCATTTTCATACCGTTATTGTGTCCTATGTTTAGTTCTAAGGTCTAGGGAAATGTGATGATTGTACATTGGGATTATTGTTATAAAATGGATTGAATTTATTATTTGCGTGCGACATGCAGCATAATCTTTATACTGAGGTCCATTCACATCCATGATATAGAGTTTTGTTTAAAGCTATTGTCTTTTCTTTGCCTTATGCTTCTACATTATTCTATATTTTAACACGCTTTATGTATATTTAGACAAAACAGAACTCTGCTTTATTTGAAACATAATCATCTTTAACTCAAAACTCACACACGGAAAGTTAAGAACTTTTTTTTTTCAGTTCTTAAAATAGCCCTGACAGTTGCCTCTATTTTTAGAATCAGTGCTATTTTTAAGTTAACACACTCTTACGTCATCCATGAGGAATTTCTCCCAGGTGAGACTTCAGAAACACAATTTGGCAATACACTGTTTCCTCGGCGGACTTGCTCTTTTGCAAGATTTCCAAAAAAATATTCATGTGGAATTTTAGATATGTCGCAGGAATGTTCATGGTACATTAATGAATTTTGCATAAAACAATCACAAAATGTAAAAAGAAAATATTTAAAATATTAATTCTGACATTTTAAAAGAATATTAAATCATAAGAAAACACCATTTACAGTAATAATTACAACCAGACCATGCCTCTCTGTATCACAGGCGCTGATTTGCTACCGTCGCAGTAATCGTCACAGGCTGATTTCTTTTGCTGTGCGCAGTGCCACCATCTCTTCCTTTTCACTTTACATCGGGTTTAGAAAGACTTAAATTATTATATAAATAATAAAATACATATGATGCCCCTACTTCGTAGACTGTCAACCTATCGTTGGAGCGTAACACCCCTGATAAGTGAGGGAACACTGTAATATGAAGAGATAATGCCCTACTAATTATTATATGTATATTCCAAATTTCCGATTATGAGCTATTTTTAGGGCACTATTGCTTTTATTTATTATTGATTATTTATTTATTTATTTATTTTACTTTCTGATAAAATGGTATGTGGAGCCCAAACTGTAAGACATCCCGACACCCAATTTGGATAATAGGTTCAGTCTGTTGCCCACTAGTCGGGCAAGTAAAATGACCACAATCCACCTGATGGTTGCGCTATAGAGCAAAGTTTTGCGTTTTAACCCATATCTGTTCGATGGCACCTAAACTAAAAAAAATTTGCTGCATCTTGTTCAGTCAGGTTTTGTGCATTTATGCCGCCACGTTAATTAGTTCCTTCTTGTGGTGGAGTTATTTCACATAAATGGCTATAGATCAGGATTGCTGGGACATATGGAAAAATGACATTTAGTCTACTGATTCTGCATGTAATTCTGTGCAACCCATCCAAATCTCGTGTCAATTAACTTATAGGGGGCGCTATAAAATCCAATAATGTGTTTCTCAGCCCTCGATGGTCCAACTGAAATGATACCTTGCACGATGCACTTATGAGTTACCTTTAAGGGCAACTTCATCAGTTGAGAAACATGGCCGCCATTAGTTTTAAACTGCCTTTTGGGAGACAATGTGGCCCAATCGTCATGAAACAATGTCACTTTAATCAACCTCATGGTGGCTCTGTTCAACAAAAACAAGAATAACTGCTTCTGTTTTTTACCTTGTGCCCAAATATTTTATCTTACACAGCGCACAAAGCCTGACAATTCTGCAATTATATGTCCATTATGAAAATGAATAGTTTTTGTGCCGTTTATAAAAGTTTGAACAAAAAGTTTTTTTTTTAAATACTCACTGGGTTTTCACCAAATATTCTCAAACCTAGTATAAAAAAAATAATGTGTGAAGTCTCAAGTTTTTTGTAGCTTTTGGTTGCAGTTCATCAATCAGTTGCGGTACTGGGTTTCTTTTAACTGCATCTATAACTTTATTGTGGCTTTTCAAATGGTGAAGAAATTTAAAACCCATTTCGCCAATATCAACCTGAAATAAATTTTATATGGATTTTCATTTAAAATTTTCAAATATTTGAAATATTTGCAAAAATGTTGTTTGAGTCTTTATTACTCCACCATTTAACAGAGGCTCAAGATGTGCTAGGTGTTTACAGGTCCCTTATGGCATAACACAAGCAGCTGCCTCTTTAACTATGTTTACATATGCAACATTTCTTAATCAGATTAAAAATTTGCGGGATTGGAAGTCAAATAATCCGAATATGACGAGCGTACACATTCACCAAGCTTTTGGAATAGCAGCATTTTAACATGTGCAGTGGTGTAATTTCCCTAAAACAAGCACAGAAGTACTGCGCTATAAACAAACCACCAATGCAAAGTGTCACGTTATGCATATCACAAGTATTACATTATGTAAAATTAAATAGACCCCGCAGTCGTATTTAACCAAAATCTGTGTGTGATAAACAAGCATTTTATTTTCTAATTATGCACATTATAAGAAATTTAAAATCATGTTGCTATAACTTAATCATATTGTATTTTCAGTTCAGTTTTGTCTATCATAGGTATTCACCCCAGGATAGATTAGGATAGATGGAAATAACTTTGTCATTGTTCTGTACAAGACAAAAGAAATGCTGTTAGCATTTAACAGCAGTGTAAATAGTAGCATAGTGCAAAAAATGGCAATGGAACAGAGTGAGAAGTCGAATAGTGCAAAAGTGGCAAAATGAACACGGTGCAATTGGAATTACTTTGCAAACAGATGGGGTGCAAAATAGCAGTAAGGTGCAGAAGTATAATTATTAATAAGTAGCAGAGTACTTACCGCTCTTTTTAGGATTGTGTATAATAAGGTGAAGGTATAGTCTTTTTTTCCCCTTAATGATATTTCCCCTTAATGAGTTTTTAGGATTCACACCTGGGCTGGAAAGTTTGTGAATATTATTTCTAAATAAAAATGACAAACCTTCATTGAGAACCAAATTCAGCAAAAGATGTTTTGTTTTTTTTTTACTATAATGAAGAAAATGATCCATGTGAATCAAGTAGATGAACCTTTAGGATTATCTGATAATTTGAAAGTGAATTTGAGTCTAGTGTGCATGAGGGATTTAAAAACCAGGGATATAGAAAAGTTGGATCTTTACAACGCTTTAGTGGAAATGCTTCATGACATAAACAGGCCAGTTGGGGCAGAAGTGGGCTTGCGGTTAAGGAACCGGCTTTGCGACCGTACGATACCCAGTTCTGTTTCCAGTACCGCCAATTCATGATACGGTTAAAAGTTCAGTTCCACTGTGTACAAGCATAGTGGCAAATAGATCACTTTCACTCTAATAAATATCTCTAATAAAAAAAAAATATATCTCTAATGATCATGTCAAGACCAAGGCATATATTACAATAATACAATTACAAATGAATCTAAGGTTGGCTAACACCATTCACAGACGTATGCAAGACATGGCTTTCAGCTGTTGCATTCCTTGTCAAGCCACTCTTGAACAAAAAACAGTGTCGAAAGCGTCTAAAGACAAAAGGGACTGGACTGCTGCTGAGGGGTTCCTCTGATGAAAGTGTCTTTTGGATTTTCTTCTGAAATCAAGGTCCCAGAGCCTGGGGAAAGAGAGAGGAGACGCACAGAATCTACATTGCTTTCACAGTCGGTATCAGTGTTTGCCATGTCATCTGCTGGTGTTGGTCACAGCTGTCTACCAGAATGTTTTAGAGCAGCTCATGCTTCTTGCTACTGATCATGTTATCCCTTTTCTTAATTGGCTGGCAAACTTAAAGTTAATTTATTTGATAATTCAATACAAACAATGAAATGTATACATTTATATAGATTCATTAAAAACGGTGATCTATTTAAAGTGTTTATTTCTGTTAATGTTGATGATTGTCTAAAAGCAAAAATCACTACCGCAAATTAGATTATATAAGAAAAAAATCATTTTAATGCAGATATTTTGGCCTACTCGAGTGTGTATAGTAAATGCACCCAGTACTTGTTCGGAGATGCTTTTGCATGAATTACTAAATCGGTGAGGTGAGGCATGGAGGTGATCTGCCTGTGGCACTGCTAAGGTGTTATAGAAGCCCAGGTTTCTTTAATTGTAGCCTTCGGCTTGTCTGCATTGTTGGTTCTGTTGCCGCTCATCTTCCTCGTGACATTAGTTCAGGCAAGTTTGCTGGCCAATCAAGCACAGTGATGCTGTGGTTATTAACCAGGTATTGGTACTTTTGTGAGTGTGGACAGATGCCAAGTCCTGCTGCTGGACAATAAAATTTCCATCTTCAAAAAGCTGGTCGGCAGCGGTAAGCATAAAGTGCTCTAAAATTTTCTGGTAGACATCTGTGCTGACTTTGGTCTTGATATAAAACAGTGGACCTACACCAGCAGATGACATGACTTTCTAAACCATCACTGATTGTGGAAACTTCACACTAGACCTCAAGCAGCTTTGAGTGTGTGCCTCTCCGCTTTTCCTCTAGACTCTGGGACCATGATTTACAATTCAAATGGAAAATTTGAAAGCAACGCATTGGACCACTAAGCAACAGTCCAGTTCTTTTTCACCTTGGCCCAGGTAAGACGCTTACGCCGTTGTCTCTTGGTCGTGAGTAGCTTAACACAAGGACAGTTGTAGCCTATGTTCTGGATACATTTGTGTATGGTGGCTCATAAAGCACCGACTTCAGCAGCAATGAATCTTCCTCAAATTTTTAAATGATGATTCTTTCAAGTCTGCAGTTATCCCGGTTGCTTTCCTAACTTTTTCTACCACACTTTTTTCTTCTCAACTGTGCATTAATATTTTTGGATACAGGACTCTGTGAACAGCCAGATTTTTTAGCAGAGACTTTTGTGGTATTCCCTTCTTGTGGAGTGTGTCAGTGGTGGTCAACGTCTTCTCTGTTTGTGTAGCCTACCGAACCAAACTAAGGGACAATTTTGAACAGTTAGGAAGACTTTGAAAGTGATGCATTTTGCCACTATGTTTGCACACAGCGGAATTGGTCCTCTGCATTTAACCCATCCGTGCAGTGA
>JAOUQV010322501.1:0-12067 GCA_028565295.1 Aspidoras spilotus
TGGCCACTATACTGCAAGAAGAATGGCTTAAAATCCCTCTGACCACTGTGCAAGACTTGTATGTGTCATTCCCAAGAAGAACTGACGCTCTATTGGCGCTCTAGAAAAGCCAGGGTTCTCAACTCGCCTACCTGCAGTGCATAGCTTTTACTAATGGAAAAAATTTGGCACATTATAACATGAAAAACCATGCAAAGTAAACTCAGAAATCCTACATAAGGCAAGAATGGGACAACTTTCCTATCCAAGATCTTAAGCAACTGGTCACCTCTTTTCAAAGATCACTGACAGCAACACTGAAGGAGCTGCAAGAATTTCTGGCAAGTACTGCACATTACATGTGACAACAATCTCCTGTATTCTTCATATGCTTCATATGCCTTATCTTTCAAAGAAAAACATCCAAGCCCAGCTTAATTTTGCAAAAAGACATCTGAAACGCATGTGTGAAAATGGTCTGATAAAACCAAGGTTTAACTTTTTGGACATAATTCCAAAGGGTATATATGGCGCAAAAAGAACACTTCTCTTTACCAAAAAGAACACCATACCTACAGTGAAGAATGGTGGTGGCAGCATCATGCTTTGTGGCTGTTTTTCTTCAGCTAGAACTGGGGCCTTAGGGTGGACGAAATTATGAACAGTTCCTAATATCAGTCAGTGTTGGCACAAAATCTTAGCCCTTCATTTGGAAAGCTGAAGATGAAGAGGAACTTCATCATTCAGCACGACAATGACCCAAAGCACACATCTAAATCAACTAAAGAATGGCTTCACTGGAATAAGATTAAGGCTTTGGAATGGCCCAGCCAGAGTCCAGACTTTAAACCCCTTCGAACATCTGTGGGGTAATCTGAAGAGGGCTGTGCACAGGAGATTCCCACGCAATCTGTTGGATTTGGAGCGGTTTTGCAAAAAAGAGTGGGCAAATATTGCCACATCAAGATGTGCCACGCTGATAGGTTCCTACCAAAAAAAACTAAGTGCTGTAATAAAAGCCAAAGGTGCTGCAACAAAATATCACAAAAACCTGGCATTTGAACAGGGGTGTGTAGACTTTTTATATCCACTGTATGTGTTCTATTGTGAATAAAATATGGGTTCCTGAGATTTGCTTTCCTTATTCATTTACTTTTTACACAGCGTCCCAATATTTTGAAAGAAATGTATATGACATACAAAGAAATTATACTGTATGCATATAAATGGTACAGTATGTCATGCAGCATGATATGAACCATACCAACTCTCCTTATTTTGCAAAAACATCCAAGAATTTAATAGCACATAGTACAAAGAAGCACACAAGTGACCCGTTAACAGGAACAACTTAGAATCATACCTTTCTTTGTCCTTATCCACACAATTCAATAGATATATAAGAATGTTTTCTGTGATCTGCAAAAAAGCATGCATACTTGTTTTGTTTTTGTGAATATGAATAACTACATTTAGACATCTAACTGTGTGCAACACTCACCTTCAGATTTTTTTGTGTATGATCAATGTTTTGATGGTTCAGATGATAAAATTTTAATCGGTACATCAGACTCTGAATGAGATGTTCGGGTGCGATGTCTGTCAGCTTGGCAAAAGTAGATACATCCTCAAATGCTATCATGGACAGCCAGGCATTCAAAACATGAGGCTTGTCCTTGGCCAAGAATTTGTGCTTTTCAACCAGGTCGAGAATCATTCTTAAAAATGAAATAAAATATATAAAATTCATGACCTTTATGGTGTCAAAAAAATTAATTTTAGAAAACTTATTATTTACCCATCAAAGACCCATTTATGGATCTTTTGAGAACATTTTAGGAAAAGAAATCTTACATTTTAATAATAATTCTGTTCTAAATTTGCTTTGTGCAAGGGTGGGTCAAACATTATCCAAACTCTGGCTTAAGAATTGTATAATAATTCTAATTAATATTAATCAACTCTCTTCTTTTCAGTACAATCTGTGTATTCCTCTTCTCCTCTTTAAGCTCCATTGTCATGACTTATTGCATAGGCAGAGCCATGGCTCATTGTCACTCGTCTAGCCAACAGAATCAGTTCACATGCAGCTCAATGTTCTCATCAGTCATGGATGTAAATGAGCACCTGGCATCTTTTACATAGCTGTCTGTCATGCACCGCTCAGGACTGACCTCATGAAAACATAAGTACAGGGTTGGAAGTACTTGCAGAGCACATTTATTAGGCATAATAAATAGAATAAAAAAAACAAACAAATTCGGCGAAGAAAAACAAACAGTAACAAAATCATAACAAGAACTTATTGAACATAAATACCTACAGAACAAGTCCATGGAACATAACATATGGAATTATAGCAGTAAAGTGTGAATATAACATGCAGTAGTGTTTGAAAGCTTGTGAACCCTTAAAAATTTTCTATATTTCTAAATAAATATCGCCTAAAACATCGTAAGATTTTCAAGTCCTAAATAGAACAGAGAACCAAGTTAAACAAACGACAAAAAAATATTTATTTATTAAGTGAAAAGGATTTAAAATATTTAACATATTTGAGTGGCAAAAGTATGTGAACCGCTAGAATTAACATTTAATTCGAACGTGAAATTAAAGTTGAATGTAAATTGGCCTCCTGTATTATATAAAAAACAGGGATCTAATAAAGTCTGCTCTATACAACATGTCTTTTGGAATTGTATCATGACAAGAAGAATTAGAGGACCTCATAAAAAGAGTTGTTAATGCTAATCAGGTTACAAAATGTTGGAAATCCGTCTCTTAAGACTTTGGACTCCACCAAACCACAGTCAGACAGTTTATGTACAAATGAAATAAATTCAGAATCATGGTTAGCCTTCCCAGGAGTGGATGACCAACAAAGATCCAAGAACAATGCGTGAAATAGATGACAAGGTCACAATGGACTCCAGGGTAACTTCTAAGCAACTTAATGCCTCTTACATTGGCTAATGTTGATGTTTACGAATGCATTCCAGTATAAGAACCTTATTTCATCTGTGAAACATGATGGCAGTAGTATCATGTTTTGCTGCACCCGGACCAGGATAACTTAAAATCATTGATGGAACAATTAATTCTGCATTAAACCTGAGAATTCTAAAAGAAAATGTCAGGACATCTGTCCATGAACTGAATCTCTATAAATGATGAGTCATGCAGCAAGACAACGACCCTAAGCACAAGTCATTATAACCAAGAATGCTTAAAGAAGAATGGTTGGATCACACAAGATATTTAAAGCAAAGGTTGGCATACTTTTGGCACACAATATATCTATAGTGTAATATTGCATAATTTTCCTAAATAAATAAATGACCAAGTATAATATTTTTGTTTATCTACCTAAGGAGTTGTGTGAAAATCTAATGATATTTTAAGTCATATTTATGCAGAAATATAGAAAATTCATAAGAGTTTACAAACTTTTAAGCACCAGTGTATACTCAGCGGCTATTTTATGGGTTCAATTACTTATGACACAAATGTCTAATTAGCCAATCACTTTGCTGCTACTCAATGCACTTCAGCATGTAAAGGTGCTCGGGAGAACTTGCTGAAGTGCAAACCACGCATCATAATGGGGAATAAAAGGTGATTTAAGTGACTGGTGCCTATCAGACTGGTCTGATTATTCAAGAAACTTCTGATCTTCTGGGATTTTCACACACAATCATTTTACAGAGAGTAGTCAAAAAAGAGAAAACATCCAGTGAGCGGCAACTGTGTGGATCACAATGACGTATCATGCATCTTGGTGCATGACTTTCTGGGTTGCCAGTGGCAGATAAATCCCTCCGTAAAGAATCCTAACACCGATAATTTGTACTGAACCTTAAACTTCTATCTGCAATCATACACACATATTTGAGACAAAACCCTTTTTAATATTGTACATAAAAATCTGCACATCCTCAGACAACAAAAAAAGAACCACTCCATGATTCACAGCCTTCCTGCAAGTCAAAAGTATGGCAACCATGTTTTCTTGGACCACATTCATAAATGAACTGGTATAACATGTTTAAACTTTCAGAGAAGTAACTGGGGAGACAACAACATTATATGGAAAGTGTTGTTAAGACAGTGTGGCCAAAAGACATTTTAATATAACTGGGAGTGTCAATCATTTTTATATCACCCTTGTACATTTTTAATTATTTTTGTTAAATATACAGTACATGATAAACACGACCTGAAGCATATACTTGCTTTTAAAAACTGACACAAAAATACAAACCTTCTCTTATCAGAATAGTTTCTTATTTTCTCTCGGTGTATACAAAACTCCACAAATTGTAATCCGATCCAGTCAGACTCCTCTACTGTTGTACCCAGCCGGCTTGAGTCAGCACTGAGCTGCCTTACTGAAAGGACAAGTGGAACCAGCAAAATGGTCTCTGAGAGCAGCAGTCGAGCACACTGGTTTATCAGACCTATCACTAAACTGTATTGATAAAATAAAAGAAAAAGCATGAATAATAATAATAATAATGACAACAATAATAATAATAATAATAATCACAGTGTTTATTTGAGGTGTACATTCATCAGCATTATCTAACTCGTTCACAAAACATAGGTTTATCATTTTTAAATCGTTTACATTAAATAAGGCTTATGCAGCCAGGATAGCTTAGTTGGTTGAGCAAGCTGCTGGAAAAGACAGAAAGAAGCTGACAAGAAATTAGGATGCTATGTCTGCTTATCCCTATCCCACAGAGCGCATCTGAGTAGCCTACCACTGCAAAATGGTGACATGTCATAAGGCTTACTTTAATAATCACTAAAGACAAAAATGCTCTTAAGGTGTGTTTAATTATTTGATTGAAACCAAAGCTTCGGTGTATAATTAAAATGACAATCAAGACTATTTTATCTTATCTTGTATTTATATGAAATATTGAAAATTCAGCTCTGTGAAGCTCGATGTATCCCATTGTTCAAAAAATACAACAAATTGCTGTTAGAAAATAAAACTAATAATTTGCAAGTAACCTGTGTAGATAAATAAGGGAGAGTACACTGCTGAAAAAAGTCAGGCACATTAGTAACCGTCTTTAAATCTCAGGGTGGTAGGGGCAGATCTAGAGAAAAAATCTTAGGGGGCATTTCTCCTCATGTTCATCTTACTTAAGTCATTTTTGAAATTTTGCAAATGCAGGTTTGACTTTACTGTTAACTCTAAAATTAAAACATATTGATGTATTAGTGGAGCACAGGACATAAAGTGGGGGCAATCACAAAAAAATAACAGACTCACTGGCTATTAGAACAAAGGAGATGCAGTAGGTTCCAGTTATGTAATTCTGTGTTACTTTTCTTTTATCAACAGTCAATAAGCGTTTGGAAACTGAGGTAATTAATTGTTTTAGCATTCTAGGTAAAATTCTTTCCCATTCCTGGGTGATGTACTGGTTGAAAACTTTAGTTCCTCAGCAGTCCAGGCCTCATTTCCATAATGTGTCACATATTTTCAATGGGAGACAGGTCTGAACTGCAGGCAGGTCAGCAGTGACTATATATCCAAAAGTATTTGCTTACCTGCCTTGACTCATATATGTGCTAATCCATAGAACTTAATATAATGTCTGTTTAGCCTTTGCAGCTAGAACAGCTTGAACTTTATTAGGAAGACAAGGTTTAAGAGTGTGTTTATGAGAATTATTCTTCCAGAAGCGCATTTGTGAGGTCAAAAACTGATATTGGACGAGATGGCCTGGCTCTCACTCGCCGCTCTAATTCATCCCAAAGATGTACTGTCGGGTTAAAGTCAGGCCAGTCAAGTTCATCCACACCAGACTTTGTCATCCATGTATTTATAGACCTTGCTTTGTGCATTGGTGCACAGTCATGTTATAAGAGGCAGGCGGCAGCTCCAAACTGTTCCCACAAAGTTGGGAGCATAGATTTGTTTAAAAGGTCTTGGTACGCTGAAGCTTTCATACACCCGTGGCCATTGAAGTGATTGAACACCTGATTCCAATAATTTGGATGGGTGAGAAAATACTTTTGGAAATATATGTTGCCCAAAACCTCTATGTACCTTTCAAAATTAATGGTGCCTTCTCCAATGTGCAAGTTACTCACGCCATGGTCATTAACACACCCCCGATAAGATCAGAAATGTTGACAGTTTTCCACTTTGCATCAGTCCATCTCAGATGGGCCCAGCGAAACCGGTGCCGTTTCTGAGTGTTGTTGGCATTTAGACTATACTTGGTTAGATTTTTAACAGTATATTGGCAACTACTGATGACGTTTCAATAGCACACAAAACACAAATACAGAAAAAACACATACTGAGAATTGCTTTGAAGCCCCCAGCACCCCCACCCCAAAGAAAAATGTCCCGGATTACCTGGATTTACACGATTTCAATTATAATACTATTATGCATAAATAATTTAATCTTTGACTGACTGTTTTATACTCACTACTTCACTGCTGGAAAGGAATTTTGTATGTCCGTTACTTGACTGAGAGCAGGAGCAGATGAGACCAGCTGACAGAGCATACCCCAGCCTTTAACACCAAGATTGACACCACATACACAGGTCACCTGGAACACTGAGAGACCAACTGCAAGAGGACCGATATTAGCTGAGCTCTCTGATGACCATCTTTCAGCTGTCAGTATGTTTATCAGGTTCCTTGCTATTAATTCAAACACCTACCACAGAGAAACAGGCGTTTGTTCTGTGTGGTTAGTTTCTCACAAATGAGATCATTCATGTTTTTTATAAGCTCTTACTGACCTCTATCGAAGGAGCAGGCACGTTGTTATAGTAGAATACCCGCTGACTGGCACTGTGAAAACACCACTGATACTGATTTAATAGTTGTGTAAATGTCTTCAATGCCTCTACGTTTGATGGGTGGCATTTCTCAAACAATCTGTTCAGCAGTAACTCAGCAGAATTCTGCCAGGCATCATATATGTAATTCTGCCCAGATGTGATCCAGCTCCTCAGCCAATTCTTCAAATTTCCTGGTCTTATATGGGCTTCAAAAAAGTGAATTTCTAGACAAGAAAAGGAAAAAAAGCACGAATATTAAAGAAATGCACACAACTATACAAAAACAAACATACACAATTTACTTACCCTTTAGAGAGCGATCAGACGGTAACTGAAGCTGTCTTTTGGCAATTTCCTTTATTGTGTTCCCTCGTTGACGCACTGCGTAGCTATATGATACTGTTCCAATTTCTTCTATATACTGTTCGTCAACAGAAAAGCTTGACTCTATCAAGTAGCCATTCTTTTTCATGGGGCTTTTATATTGGGGGGGAAAATATGTATATCAACAAGCATCAAAACCACTTCTATTGAAGTATATGATTGTATATACAGTATCCAAGAAATATTTAGAGGCCTGTGAGCTGCTTGTCAACTGTTATTCATGAATATATTCTTCTATGTTGAACCTTTTTTACAGTACTACGCATTATTTGCCAGAATATACACAATTTTGTTAATGATTACAATTACATTCAAAGCATTAAAAAAAAATTAAATCTTATCCAGTGTGACTTAAAAATTTGCTTAGTTATTTATTTGGAATGTCAAAGCTAGTGCTTGTTGACCTGAATTCAAGGTACCTAGTGTTAGTAGATATATTATATATTATAGAATATATTATAGAATATTCCTACAGACAAAATTTCTCCTAAACTACACACACCTCTAGATAACAAGACATAGTAAATACAATGGTGAGCTGTAATTATATGAGTTGCATGAGTGGGGCAAAAAAGTATATATTCAGCTACTGATTGTGCAAGTTCTCGTACTATGAAAGATGAGAGAGGTCTGTAATTATCATCATGGGTTCACTTCAACTATGAGAAAAATATGAGACAAAAAATCCAGGAAATCACATTGTAGGCTTTTATTTATTTTATTTGTAAAATATGGTGGAAAATAGAGGGCGGTGCTACATAGAATAGTGCTGTGGCCTCACAGCAAGAAGATCCCTTGTTCGTGCTGAGGGTGTTTCTACGGGTTCTCCGGGTTTCTCCCGCATTCCAAAGACATGCATAAATAGTTAATTGGTGTCTCTAAATTGCCCATTAATGTGTGAATATGGGTGTGATTGTCTGTGTGCCCTATGATGAATTGGTGCCCTGTCTAGGGTTGTTCTTGCCCTTGCACCCAGAGTTGCCAGGTGGGCACCGGCTTCCCTGTGACCCTAAAACTAGGATTACATGGGTATAGAATATGAATAATTCTACAATAGGCAAGCAGGTTGGTGTAAATAAATCACCTGTGGGAGCAACTTTAAGAAAATGGAAGACATACAAGGCCACTGATAATCTCCCTTGATCTGAGGCCCCACGCAAGATCTTATCCGGTAGGGTCAAAATTATCATGAAATCGGTGAGCAAATATCCCAGAGCTATACAGAAGGATTTGATATATGACCTGATGAAATACAGAGAGCTGGGACCAAAGTAAAAAAGGCTACCATCAGTAACACACTCCAGCAAGAGGGACTCAAATCGTGCAGTGCTAGGTGTGTCCTCCTGCTCATCCTCCTGTCCAGGCCTGTTTTAAGTTTCCCAGAGAGCATATGGATGATCCACAAGAGGATTGGGAGAATATAATATGGTCAAAATTCAATTCAACGTGTTTGATGGAAGAATTGCATCACAAAAATACCATACCTACTGTGAAGCATTTTAAGGTCCTGGAGTGGCCTAGCCAGTCTCCAGAGCTCAAACCAATAGAAAATTTTGGTGGGAGTTAAAACTTTGTTGCCCAATTGCAGCCCCAAACTTTACTGCTCTGGAAAAAAACTACATGGAAGAATGAGACAAAATACCAGCTACAGTGTGTGCAAAACTGGTGAAGACTTTGACCTCTGTCATTTCCAACAAAGTTTATGTTACAAAAGCGCATGCTTTTATTTTGCGCACCTGTATTCCATTCCCAAATCTAATTGGCTTGCCTTTATTGTAGGGTTAGGAATGGAATTCGGTGCACATTCATTATTGAACGTGTGTGTTCAATTGTCTTTACTGCTGGTGTCTCTTCGTGTAAAACAGACTGTTTAGTGTTTTCTGTCTGCTGTTTTTTTGTGGTTTTTTTTTGGTAAAATAAACTCTCCCTGCACTCCTGTCTGACTTTAATGTTTTTAATGTTCTTTAACTGTGTGTGGGTGGTTTTGAGCGTGTGTGTGTGTGAGTTTGTGTTTGTAAAAAATGCAATACAAATTTATTTGGACTGACGTACTTCAAAACTAATATACTTTACAACAGGTAAGATAAAGATTAATAAAAGGAAACTCACCTGAAATGGGTTATTTCTAGGGATTCTTCATAACCATTTCCAAAACAGATCAGAAGCGTATCCTTATACCTGTTAAACCTGAAGCTTTTATCCATTACAAAGTATATATAAAAAGTTAACATCTGTGTCTTGCTTGGTCCTCTTTCTGGGCATGTTGTTCTATGAGAATAAAAAGTGTTATCTTTCTTTCATTTTTTCTTAGTAAATGTGAATAATACAAAGTCACAAAAGTTATCCGCATGCTGGTTATATTACAACTTCTGTTGGTCTTATGAATGGTTTCTGTACAAAGTGGCTGTCTCCTTTCATTTGTAACTGCAGTGCAAGAAAATGACTGTCCCACATTTTATTTATATGACAGAAGAGCAGCATGCTGTGATTAGTATTTTTTGTTGTCTGTGGGTGAATCTGATGCTGATATCTATCGAAGAAACTTTACTGTGCACAGCATAGAAAAAATAATTTGCTGCAAAGATATATGTCTAAAAATGTCTTATTTTAATTTTTCGAAAATTGATTCAAGTAAATAATTGAGCCAGAGTGCGGATAATTTTTGACACAGCTCATAGGAATGAATATACCTCTGTGCTACAGTGTCACGGGTTTTGATCTCATGTTCTTCTGTTGTCTGCATGTTTTTTTCTTTCAGGTTTTTGCCTAATGCTGCCTCAGCATATGACTTTGCTTTTATTTCTGCATACTTGAGTACAGAAGTATCTTGAGGATATTTTTCGATCTTGATTTCCTCCTCCTGCAATACTTCATCACAGTTTGATGATGTAGTTGCTTTTTCCTTATCGTCTCCTTCAGGACCAGGAAGAGCAGGCACAGATTCATCAGAGCCCTTTTCTTTATTTGTCTTAAAAGAATCACTTTCTGTATTCCCTTGTTCTTGCACAATAGCATCACACTCGGGATTTAACTCGGTTTGTGTGTGACATGAATTGTGACTAACGGATTCAGTCTGAGTCCCTCTGTTTTTTAATTTTTGTCTGGTTTGGGTTTCAGCATCCATTTTACCTGTTGCAGTCAAAGAGATTCTGGAAGGCTCCTGATCAAGCTGGAGGTCACTTTGGGAAGTTTGTGCAGTAACAAAGTTGTTATGATGGATCTGTAACTCAGTAGGTGTTGAAGCTCTGCCTTCATTTGCTGATTTTTTTCCCCTCTTCCATCTTCCTTTCCTGGGCCTGATTTTCGAGCTTGCTCTGTCTAATGCTTTCTGCCTTTCTTTGTTTGTCCTTTTCTTCATTTTTATATTCTTTCAAGCTTGTTTTGAAGCAATGACAGAGAATGAAAACAGTGATGCAAAATTAAATAATGAATTAAAGCTTTCAAATTATATACATAATCTCATTTCTAATATGTTTTTATGTAAATTAGTAAAAACATCATAGCAGTTCTAAGGCATTTAGGATTTCTATACAAAATATATTTGTAAAATTTATTATTTGTAAAATGTAAAATTCACAGTGTAAAATTTACATTTTTAGAATGTTAAAGACACAGCAATTCCTGACAGCATTACCAGGGGCCGACCTTGCCGGACACTGACTTGAGATGGCTACACTTTCACCTGCCACTTCCTGTCACACATACTTATTTATTTATTGTTTAACATCATCCTCAGCAGTAGTGGCTATTCTAATGACAGGAACACGGTCATACTTATACACAAGTCTCATATCATACACTATTTCACATATCAATACACAAGTTAGTGACAATTTAGCATTTCCAATTTACCTACCGTGCTTTGGACTGTGGGAGGAAACCTCAGCACCCGAAGAAAACCCACACGAACACGGAGAGAACATGCAAACTCCACACAGAAATTCCCAGGTCGCCCCATCCGGGGATCAAACCCGGGTCTTCTTGCTGTGAAGCCACAGCACTATCCACTGCGCAACCGTGCCGCCCGTCACACATACTTAAACTCAAATACAATTGCTATGTTGTTTTGCGGTAAGTGGTTATTACAGAGTAACATTTTAGAAATACAGTAGAAAAGTAAAATTTTAAAATCCACTGTAATTCTACGCATTATTATTAAAAATTTTAAATTTTCTTTGAAGTATGGAATTAGATTAGAGTTATTAATATTAGGTTATTGAAAAACTATAAATATAATATGTAATGCATTAGACTATGAAGCACTGAAATTAAGTTACAATGTACATTGGCGGAAAAACATGGCCATCTTCGTTTACTGCAATCACACACTGAAAGTGATTGTTCAGAGTAATAATTATTAATTCCTGGATATTGCAGATAGAAAAAAATGCATGTGCGTAGGCAGATAGATGGATAGATAGATAAACAATCAGACAGATAGACAGACAGTAATCACAGGGCTTAAATTTTTCCACATTTTGTTATGATACAGCCTTATTACAAAATGTATTAAATCAATTTTCTCATCAGAATCCCGCACACAATTTCCCGTATTGACGAAATGAAAAGGTTTGTTTGAATTTCTGGCAAATTTATTACAAATAAAAAAACAAAAATCACAACATAAGTATTCACAGCCTTGCTCTACTTTGTTAAAGCAATTTTGGCAGCAATTACAGCCTCAAGTCTTTTGAGTATAAAGATATAGGGGTTAGACAATGAAACTGAAACACCTGTCATTTTAGTGTGGGAGGTTTCATGGTTAATCGGACAAGCCTGGTGGCCAATATTTCTTAATTGCACATCGCACCAGTAAGAGCAGAGTGTAAAGGTTCAATTAGCAGGGTAAGAGCACAGTTTTGCTTAAAATATTGCAATGCACA
>JAOUQV010322511.1:0-12064 GCA_028565295.1 Aspidoras spilotus
TTCCTGACTTGCTCCTCCAAAACACCCCAAAGTGCCTCTTGATACATCACAAAGACTTGCTGTCTTGGTCACAGATGTGCCAATTTATCCTCTTATGAACTCTGGTATGTCACCCGTAATGTTGTGTGCTTTGCAATATTTTGAGCAAACGGGGCTCTTACCCTGCTAATTGAACCTTCACACTCTGCTCTTACTGGTGCAATGTGCAATTAATGAAGATATTGTATATGTATATGTATTTTTTCAATTTAGAATTTTCTTTAGTAATCTAAACAGATGAAATTTTCATGTACTGATATACCACAAATGCAGGTCTGCAGCTTTTTTCCATCAGTTCCATTAATTACTTGTTGTCCTAGTTGTTGTCAATTCCGTTTCATGGTCTTTCAACATAAGGTCCATCGCTCTTTTCGCACAGATCTTTTTCCACCGGTATTTTCTTCCTTTCGCTTTTTGTAGCAATGTTGTGTGAATCCAGAATTCAGAAATTACTAACTTAGGACTTACAGTACTAGTCAAAAGTAGATTATTATTAATACTATTTCCTAGATAAACTACATATTACCAATACTTATTCCACTTTTTCTAACTCTTATTCTTCACCTTCTTTTTATTATTACTACTACATATTAATTTTTCGTATTGGTAATAGTAGTATTAATGTTGATTTCATCTTCATTAAACCCTAACAGACCCAAAATAGTTTGAAGTAATGGCAACACATTTTTTCTCATTCTAATTCTGTGTCTGTTTCTGACCTTTTCCGGACTGCCATTCATACAGAACATAAGGCAGAAAGAAATGGGGGGAAAAGAAAAAGATGAAGGTTTTCATTTTATTTATAGGATGGATGTAGCTTGATGGAATTTCCAGTACAATTGAATCATATGACAGAGGATTCTTAAGGCCTTGGGGCAAAGTAGACTCTGTAATTGAGTTGGCACTGCTGTGGCCTTAGTGTGGCAGTTTCTTATTAGTTTTCCTTCCTCTCTCCCTATAATCTCTCTCTCTCTCTCTCTCTGTCTTTCGTTCTTTTATATTTTTTGTTCTCATATGCACGGTAGGGCAGTGGGTAGTGCTGTTGCTTCACAGCAAGAACGAGCTGGGTTCGAGCCCCAAGTGGGGCAACTTAGAACATTTCTTTGTGGAGTTTGCATGTCCTCCAGGTGTTTGTGCGGGTTTTCTTTGCTCACATTTCCTCCGACAATCCATGCATGTATGCATGTTAGGTTGCTGTAAATTGCCCGTTGTTACTGTGTGTGTGTGCACCCTAAAATGGATTGTCATTCTGTCTAGGTTTATTCCTGCCCTTGCACCCAGAGTTGTCGGGTGGGCACCAGCTGGCCCGCAAACCCCATGTGGATTAAGTGGAAAGGTTGTTGTACATTGACACAATTAGTTCTGCTTTACCAGATACTTATTTTCTTAAAGTAAACTAATTAAAGATAATGTATACTTATTTAAACTAATCAAAAATATGATAAAATGTGCATTGCTCCTTACTTAAGTCATGGTAGTAATTTTTTAAATAGCCATGATATCTAGCCATTCTACCTATATTATACAGCCTTTGCATTCCGCACTCTATTTTGACACATAATAGTGACAGGTAAATGATCAATTGGTCTTTAACAAGCTTCCAAGTACAAGTTGTGGTGAATGCTACAGTGTCTCAAAGGTGCAAACTAGTAGACACCAACATCTGTATTTATAAAACATCCATTTATAAAAAATACACAGTATGTTACACTAAAATCTCAAAGTAATTTTCGGCATTAATGCCACCATCACAAAAGTGTAAATTAATGCAAATTATTTTAATAAATAATAATTGTAATTAAAGTATAATTTCATAAACATGTTATTAGAAAAGTAAATTGTCATATATATTTATTATACTTTATGTGTCAATACTTTGTTGGGAATCCCTTTGCTTTAATCACTACCTTAATTTGACATGGCATTGAGGTAATCAGCCTGTTGCATTGCCAGGGAGTTATGGAAGCCCAGATTTTCTTGATGCTTGCTGTCAGCTCTTTGTTGTTGGGTCTGGTGGCCCTTTTTCCCTCTTATGAATGCCCCATAAATTCTCAATGGAATTTAGGTACGGCAAGTTATCTGACCAGTCGAGCACTGTGATGACATTAAACCAAACTTTGGTGCTTCTGGCGGCATGGGCAGGTGCCAGGTCCTACTGATACATAAAATCTGCATCTTCATGCAGATCCTTAGCATAAGGAATCATAAAGTCCTCTCAAACATTCTGGTAGACTGTTGTGGTGTTGCACAGTTAGTATTTCTAGTCAATGTTTGCAGTTCTATAGCTTTTTAATTCTTGTATTTATTCTGTCCTTTTGGCTTCCTGTGTTTTTATTTTTTTTTGAGGGTATTACTGAGTGTGATATTTGTTCTGTTCTTAGGATATGCCTTTTGTTTTTTGTGGACTATTGACTTTGCTACACATGTTTGGATTAAATATTTTGCCTTTTTGCCACATGTTTGCCTGCTTGTAACTGCGTTTAAATTATTAGACTATACTTGCCTCCACAACAAACCGCTTTAGATCTAAGTCTTTACAGATATCTGCATTCATAAATTTTATTTTTTTATCTGAATTAAAACACATACTCTTTGAGTGCCAGACCCAGGTGAAATATATTTCTAGTTTCAGAAATTTCGCAAGTAATTTTCATGCATCTCCTTATGCATTTGATGAGACAGTGACGTAGGTGGCTTTATAAATGTTTTATTTATAGCTTTCGACAGAGCCATCAGTGAAAAAATGTGTGCTGCATAATATTAGCATGTTTTTGCATCTCGACATATTACAAACAAATGTAATAATAATAGATAATAATAATAGAATTATATAAATGCTTGAAATAGATTGCACATCTGAAGATGAACCCTTTAATGGTTCCACTCGTGTGGTTCAGAATGGGTAGTGTTTGGAGTGATAGTCGATGTCCTAGAAGGTGTTTAAATCTTCTGCAGCCATGGATTACACTCTTTCGACAAGCCGCCATGGCTAGTTATGAACGTTGCCATGGAGGAGTGCTGTCTGGCGACACCATGGAGCATATTTACATCATGGAAAACTTCAGAATGAACAGCATCGTCCTGTTCCTCAACAACTAGTGAAGAGTTGAATAATGCTAAAAAATGCACCATTTTTCTCCTACACTTCAGTCTACCATATAAATAAATCATCATATAAAATGTCCTCCGTATCTCATTGATAAACTACTGGAGGAAGAATGTTCACGCTATGGTAAACTGGTATCAACGCATTTAAAACTGTGCTAAGGGCACTGGTAATTCTATGAAGCAAAAACACCTGCAGTCGATCGTGAGGAGAGGAAGGTTGAGTCGGGGGTTAATAACCAACTGCCCAACAGCTAAAAAGAATAGGCTAACACCTTCAGAAACAAAGAACAATAAATGGGAACTGGGAAAAAGCCGAAGGAAGAGAAGTTGACTGTGCAGACAGTAATGGGTATTAAACTGACTTATCCGGAACAAGTACAGAGAGCACAGAGACACACAAACTGCAGTAAACAGGGTAATGAGGACCGCAGCATAAAGATCAAACCCTTAACATCAAACAGGTAATAAGCAGTAGACCGTGTCACAAACAACAGAGAGACTGAATTCTGTAACAAATTTAATGCAGCACATCATGGACATGAAAATCAATAAACTAATGTTACTCTAAATATTATTATTCATCACTAAAAACAAAAAAATACTGGGGAAAAATATCAATTCTATGTAAATGTAATTTTCTATGTAAATAATGCATTTCTTTCTATTTTTTATCTCCTTGTTCTATGTTATGGCATCTACATAATTTTTAATTTCAGAGTTATTTTTTTAATAAAATAGTAGTTAAAAAGAAAAAACTGTATACGTGTACAGTGTGAGTGTAAATATGTATAAATATGTGTAAAATTTTAATGTATGTGTGATAATTTGACTGAACATTTATTTATTACTTTTTGGAACAGAGCAGAGTGTGTAAAAATAACACACTGTTGAAGTCAGGTGTGTCTTTCTGTCTCTCACTCTCTCTCTCTCTCTGACTGTCTTTATTTCTTTCTCTAGGGTTTTGAGATTAGGTTACTAATTAAATTACCTGTTCACCAAATCGGTCAAGATAAAAATAATTTGCACTCTGGCTGTAGACCTTTTATAAAAGAGAAATACAACATTTTTGACACAAACTCCCTGCTTTCCAATACACTTTAAAATATGTAAAGAAGCTTTTATATAAAAAGCTTTTTTCATAAAACATTTTAGGCTGACCTGTGAGCCATTATGGGATGCCGTCATGGATTACTGTATATGCAGAGCAGTGGCTTATTTGCAATTGATTTGCTAAATAAACTACAGAAACTACTGGAACTCGTCAGCATCTTCGTCACGGCTGACACTTTTGCAATGCTCTTTCAACTTATCTATCCATAAACACTTCTTCCATAAAGACTTTTACAAAGGTTGTGTGACCAAACACAGAAGTGATCAGTGCAATATAAATACGGATCTCTAAAAAGATTAAGAATAAGTGCAGCAACCAGGAAGTAAAGGAAAGGAGAATATTAAATGTTTCCATTCTAGGTGTCTGCATGGTGAGCTGCAGTGTGGCAGAAAGAGAATGGGTAATGTAAGGCTCTTTTAAGAATCTATCTTGACTTTTCAGCAGGTTCAAGAATGTCTTCCCGAGACCGGTCTGACATGAATATATGGCGCGCCCATCCACCTTTTTCTCTCTCACTCTCATGCTGACCTTGTGGACCTTATATGGAAGCTGAAAGCCGCCAGAACAGTGAGATAAAAGACGAGAGAATGAAAGGTGTGAGAAATAAGAAAATGGATTTTGAGAGCAGAAAGTAAGTACCAGTAGAGGTAAAGTTAAAGCTTATTAGATGGAAGGAGAGACAGAAATTGAGAAAATAACAGTATTGTTTGATGTCTCTGAATTTTTGTTTACCTGTTTTTGTTTTGCTAACGCTGAACTTATCTATTCCGTTTTTGGCTTGACTTTTGTTTGCTTGACTATTTGCTTTGTGTCCTTAAGCTTGGCTTCCATTATGCTAATTCAAATTTTGATGTAAAAAAAATTTTCATTTCTCCTTTGTTGATGGAGGAGTATTTTTATTTGTTTGTATCTTATCTTATTTCTGGGTATTGCATAATGATTATTTAACACACAACGCCCTGCTCCACCAGTGACCTGCATCACATACAAAACCTCACATAACTCTCACAGTCACACTCAGATGGTAATGTAAGGCACTGAGCATGTTTTCCCCCCACCCCCCCCCCCCCCATTGCTCAGCTGAAACAAAGAAGAGAGAAAAAAACAATGCAGAGACCGCAGCAGAACAAAATGTGCTGTTTTGATCTTATCAGCAAAAAAGCCCTAGAGTCACATATTAGAACTTATAGAACACAGGCAAATTTATGTATTTACAACTTTAATATGTCATATTTATGCATCCAGCCAGGCTGCAGTCCTCAGCTGAAAACATAACTTTAATTTTTATCATATTCTCATCTTTTCATGAACCATAATAATTTTTGTACAAAAAAGGTCTTTATTGTTCATTGTATTGATAATTGCATTCAGTAAAAATCTATAAACAAGTGGAGGTTATAGTAAGTTAGCCAAGATTGTAAATCTTAATGTTCTGGGTCGAACTAGTTGCCTTTTTTAGTTTACTGCACATTCAATGTTATTTTGTGCAGCCATCTGTTTATAATCGAGGAATAGATTATTCACTTCTGAACCAGATAGCAAAATCTCAGTACCATGAACATTTTAGAGTCTGCAAGAATATCAGTGCAGGGTGTAGCATGGCACAACTGTTAAACTGCTATATTTAATTAAATCATCTGCTCTAAAGCCCTTTAAAAATGATTGTTAATATAGGTTATGGTTTGCAGCTTGTTAGATTTTAAGCAAGATTATAGAAAAAAATCAAAAGGATCAATAATCAGAAAAATTGTGAAACTAAGTTATGTACGCAATGACTACATCCTCATCAACAAGCAATCGAAACAGGCAAATAATAATGTACACATATGCCTCAATACACACTGTTATGCAGATTATACCTTTGTGATGCTGACAAATAGAATAGAAAAAAGTGAAAAAGGAAAATTAACCGGACTTTGAAAAGCTCAGTACTGACCAGTTCAGGCCACAATAATGGAGGTTGCAAACAGATTTGAAGCATTGGAAAAACTTGAGAAACCACAGACACATGATGATCTGTGGCAGAAAATGTAGGATGTCATGATCAAAGCTGTGTTTCAAATGTGGAAAGGAACAGGTGGAAAGGAACTGTATAGTAGTAAAGAGATAAACATACAGAACTGCTACCACTGAATTAAGAGATCAAGCAAAGCCACACAAAAGGTGCCTAGTTCAGATGACATAGTGATTGAACTGCTCAGGTTTGGAGGAGATGATGAGGAACAAGATCCATAAGGCCTGTATAGAAATGTGGGACTCTGGCCAGAAGAATGGATACACTCAGTCTTCATTCCACTGCATAAGAAATGAGACTTGCTGCAATGCAGAAACTACAGGACTGTCACACTGGTCTTACATGCAAGACCCTATTGCGAGTGATCTTGAAGCAGATGCAGACCAGTTTTGTAGGATAGATTGCCCAAGAACAAGCTGGATGAGAAAAGGCACAAGAGATTAGAACAAAACCACTGTATCATCCTGGAGAAACAAGAGAAAGGAACCAGGCACTGTATTTTTGTTTCATTGATTTCACAGAGGCATTCAACATGGAACAGCATAGACAACTGTGGAGATGGGAGTTATCTCATTTAGGCCAAATGTTATAAATATTAAAATAGCATTATACTTTGCCAATACCACAAATATTATTAAACACTTGCAAATTAGCCACATAACAAAATACTGCAAGCTATAGTTTAGATGGTAATTGAGAAAAATACCCCAGCTCAAGGTACGGTAAAGAAAAGCTTGATATATGCTACAGTTGTGCAAGCTGATATAAGAGTCCAGTCAGATTGAATGCTGTATCCGTAAAGTTGTAATTTTAAAGGCAAAAATTATTTAAAAAAATTACAACAGTAATAAAAACAGTAATGATGTTTTATCTTTAAAGATGCTTTGAGTTTATTATTAAATGTAGAGGCAAAATGACTGTGGCACAAGTGGCTGTAAAACAAGTGGCTGTAAAACAAGTAGGTTAAAAATATGAATATAATTTATGTTTTCTTAATGAAAAGTGAATCCTAAAAACAATTATGTATTCACCTTTATTTACATTTACATGAGGTAAATTTTGACATGTACTAGCAATAGTTTACTAAACATGAAATAATTTAGAAAAGGACAACTCTGATTCGTCATTTTTTATATTAATGTCAAATATTCTGTTATACATTTAGTGACATTGACTATTTCGTTATTAAAAGTGAGATATGTTAAAGTATTGGTATCATTATCTGTCTTGATATTGCCTGGTATCAAATGTGGAAAAAATGTGTCACTTCGTGAATGATGGTTATAGCTTTTATATGTAACATATTTTATATGTTTTATATGTTATATGTTATTTGAAGGCAACAACTATTTTTAAGCACCATGATATAATATAATTGAGACTGGTTTGTTTATTTAAAAATAAACCTTTTTGTAATGCTTTCTTATGATGCTTTACAAAGGCTGTAGTTTAAAAAAACAAGCAATCACTGAACAAAGACATCTCCTTCCATTACGCTTTAAAACATGCACTTTAATATATTACATGTTATTTACTGCTTAGTAATTTGACATAAGGTTAAAAGTATGTTGGAATAACCGACAGTGAGAGCAATTGACAGATTAGATTCCTTTTTGTTGCCTCAGGACTCATAAATGACACATACCTTTTTAAAGAAATACCAACTGTCATGTTCCTCTCACTTATAGACACTTAATATGGATATACTAAAGCATATGAATAGTGTGTTAGCTGTGAAATTGGCTTTCTGCACAGCCAGTCAATTCCTGAGGCTAGAATGCTGGCAGAGAAGATTGTTTAATTCCGAATAAAAGCCAATAGATATATTAGAGCACCAAGACCTGAAATGCATATCCAAATCACTATGAAATACAAGGCATTCCTTTTATCTTGTCGTTGATTTAATACATATATAAACATTAAGCACATTTTTATTTTTTAGTACATAAAGGCTGACTTATAAATAACTGACAAGTTATCTTTAGGTTCCTGAAATAATGGTGCCTTTGTAGTACAGCTAAATTCCCAAATGTCACCTTATTATTTTATTTTATAATCTCGTGTACTGTAATAGAGAACCACAATATTTTTGCATCTACATTCAATATACTAAACTGTCTTTGTGTTTTTCAGACAGTTAAGGCTGTCATGTTTGGCTGTCATATCATTGTCTTATCCAAGATGCTATGCTTCACTTTTTCCAGAGTATGTATTTAGGCATGATTTCAGGCCAAAACAGTCTCAAAAGATACAGTGCACAAAGATATAGTTGCAGTGATCACACGAAGAGCAAAAAATGTAACAGTAATGAAGATTAAAGTAGTTCTTTAAACAAATAAAAATGAATTATAAAAGTGAATTTTAAAAAAGAAAAATGAATGGAAATGCCTTGTGTTTAGTGTTGAATGCAGAGACAACATTACATTGGAATATAAAAATAAATATAAGGTAAAGTTTAGTATCTTAGGTTTAATACATTGTAACGGAAGCTCATCTGGTCCAGCCATGAAGTTACTATATACTTTTTTGGGTAAACACTTGGCTGGAGTTGTGTCTTTTGACTCAATTGAATCTGTTATAAATTAATAATGAGACATCTTCAATAATTTTTATTTTTTATTATGTCTTTGAGTCTTTTAAGGCTGCTATAATAGCTACTTATTAATGGTTTCCCAAATTATATCTAAGTTTAGTTTATTCTTTTTCTAAAAAGAAAAGCCTGGAGATATATACCATGATTTTGAAATAGTAGTAACCCATACATTTTTTTTGGGTTTGTTGCTGATTATTGACTGAACAGTCCCTTCTATTTTTGTTTCAGAGCCCATTTTTTTTTTGGACAATCTGGACAAATGAGTACCTCAAATCCAAGTCAATGCACCTTCTAGACATGGTTAAGGCTCATAACATGGCATAACTATTCTACTGCTACTATTGGTAAATGACACTCTTGCCCTTTACATACTAATGCCTTAAGCATAAATCAAAGAAATTTGCAAATCCCTACCAAACCTTCTTTAAAGAATGCAGCATAATTTGTTTCGCTATCTACTTACTAGCTTCAAACTGCCCAGAGCCAACATTTTTCAGAAATGTGTTGCAGGCCTGAAATGCAGAAATGGATGTCTGTTAATCAGAAAATATTTTGGGCTTATAAATGACTGTTATTATATAAATGTCACCTTAACTGTAAGGAAATACTGCTTTTATTAGCATTTTCCATACTGACTCGTCTTTTTCTTATTCTGCTTCATTGTACTTAATGATTTATGCATGAAGGCTAATAAGTGGTAAAATTAATCTCAGCAAAACTGAGCTGCTGTTCATCATGTCAGGAGCACATGATTCTCCATTAAATATCTGCAAATGCACACAAACATAGGCAATCAAAAACATCACATCTGAACTAAAACTGCTAAACTGAAATGTTCATGCTATTTTTAAAACATGAGGAGTGCTCATTCCTGTTCAATGTGGCAACAACTGCAATTCGTTTTGGCAGGCATGCATCCTGGTTCTTCCTGTACCAGAGCCCCTGTGAAGCTGGCCATTATAAAGTGGCTGCTAAGATGCATCAGAGAATAATAGAGTTATTGGGTAACATTCTTTGGTGTTAGTTGAAGGGTAAATTAATCAGCCGAATGATTTGCCCTCTTTGCCTTTTTGAGACCCAGCATGCTGTAAAACATTGCTGTTCCTGTCTCCCCAGCTCCCACCTGTGCATTATGTGTCTTGCGCCTCATTACCATTTAATCATTATCTCATGAATCCTGGGAAAACCATCAGAGCTGTCTCACTGGAAAATCAATTCTTTTAATTGATCAATTAAAATCTGAGGTGCAAAGACTCTCCAAAACCCAGCAGTGGAGCCATAAGGGACTAAATCTACAAATCCATGAAACATTTTCTCTCTGTTAACTCAATGATATTGAACAACCTATGGGCTTAGTTGCTAATATATAGGAGGTAATGACAGCCGTGTAGATGGGCAATAATATCTTAAAAAATAATAAAATAATTTAGTTTTTATGTGCTTAATGTGGTTGCATTGACACCCATTCTGTTTTCATTTCATTAAATATGATAGGTACATAAGTAAAGTTGCCTGTTTCTACTGACGCGCTAAACATAATGCATATAACTATTGAATCTGTAAGGTCAAGCATAAGCTGGCAAAAAAAGCAAAAAAACGCATTTAGATACAGGTTTATGGACACTTTGTTGTAAGGTTGACTCAGGTTCAGGAACACACAGGAGAAAGCAAAAGTTATTGCAGAGAGGTATTTTAATAATAATCATCAGATTGCCATGTTCCCTGAATCCCTTCAGGTTGCCAGAGTTCCTGACAGAGTTCCACCTCAACAACCTCACTCCCGGAGCTCAACGAAACATCAAAATCCCCCTCCCAAACTTTACTCATTCTTGGGATTTTTTGCAGGAAACAGCTTTAGATAAGGAGCTGCAATATTTATGAAATATTCGACCAATGCCAATAGCTATAAAAACTGGGATAAAGATAGAGTTCCCTCTGGTGAATGTGCAAAACAGTTCAAAAAACAATAAATATACAGTATGCTCCTTTCCGCTGTTTTTGTTAAGTGTCACCACCAAAATAAATTTAAGTAAGAAATATAGCCATAAACAGCAACCTGTGGGTTCAAGATCAAAGTGCATGAACTAGTATACTTCATTCATTTATTTATTAATTTATTCATTCGTATATGATTTATAGCACTGACTTCGAGCGGTTTATGTGTTTGAGTCCACACAAAACTATTTTGATACAAATATTAAGGTCAAATTATTCTGCATCTTTTGATACCAAACTACAGTATGTGCAGATTGGGTCATGATCCTAGGGCTAGTACTGTACTATTTTGAATATTATGCTAATGACCACACAAACCATGTGGCTTAGTATTTTAAGGGCGTTTTTGTAGGGCATGAATCGAGAAGTCAGTGAAAAATCTGTGGCCTTAAAGTTTTATAGCGCCACCTGTTGGTTTATTAACATACTTTTTGTTGAGATGCCTTAAATCTCTATCTAACCTAGAGGAGTAGTCTACACAATAATTTATTCTGGAGAGAATAATAATAATAATAATAATAGTACAAATCAACTATACACTTTTTTAAAAGCATGTGTATTAGGAAAGCATGTGTGTGTTAGGCATGATGTATTGAATCATATGACTCCAGTAAATTTTTGCCGTGTTTAGTATGTATGAGATTCTGTGCAAGTGTTAATGAGTAGTAATTGCTTAAGTTCAGATAAGCCACACCCCTTATTTTAATTGGCTCCTGATAAAAATATAGTGTGAAAAATCAGGCTAAAAAGAGACGGAAAAAAAACTATAATGGCCAAGGTGATTCAACAACCTTGACTCTCAAAAATGTAGGCTGAAATTGGGTAAAGAAAATAAGGGCTCTGTTTATATGCCGCAATCACTGACTAACAAAACACCATCAGGAATTTCTATCACCATATTTTATTTTCTTGCTCTGCTCCAGTGATTGACAGGTGCAGAGAAGAGAGAGAAAAAGAGGGGCACACTCTGTGAGTTATATGGGCAGTAGAGAGCTGAACTGCAAATATATACAGTAATTTAATCCAATGGAAAAGAGTTTGCCAAAAATTGGATTGATAAAATTTTATAGTGCGCCCAACTTTTTTAATTCGTAGGCTTGTGGTCAAGGAACCAGCCTGGCGACCTAAAGGTCCCTGGTTCGATTCCAAGTACCGACTAGTCATGGCTGAAGTGCCCTTGGGCAAGGCACCTAACCCCCAGTTG